>JAMKCH010010331.1:0-200796 GCA_023653785.1 Ophioderma brevispina | reverse complement strand
GATGTATGGTAATCAATGAGGCCCTCAAATATGAGAAGAATCAGGATGGTCAGATTTCTTGGTCTGGTCATTTATAACCGCAAAGGGTGAAAAAATAACAAGCATTTTATGAAACATAATCAAATAGATGATATAGATAGATGAGCATAATTTTCAAAACTAACAAGGCATTTGCTGAAAAACAATAAGAACTACAGGCTTTTGTTTTTTAACTCCTTAAAATCAACTATAGAACATTAATAATCAACGAAATATTTTAGAATTGAAAAGTGATCTTAATAAAAGCTATTAAATGCATGTCTCTGTCTAATAAGAATTTGACAATATACCTCCTTCATTTAGGAACTCATTCAAATCAGCCATTAAATGTTAAACATTAATTTCAACTGAGCTTAAAAGCTCGTTTTAGAATCAATTATTAAAGCAATCTTAGCAAATGTATGATGACAATTAAGGGCCTATCTCTGTCGAGTGTGCTTGTTTTTATGTGTATTGCTTTTTGTGTAACTTAGAATAAGAGGTGTGACCTACTTTGGCCTTATTGGCCATTTGTTCACCTCCTGCCACCTCCTTTGCCAATTCTTGTGCATTCTTGCATAATGTGTATTGTTATAACATTGCATACGAAATTGGAAAAATAAGGAAGAAAAGGAATTTTGAAAAAAGGGATTGATTTGAAGGAGTACATCCTTATTTCTTGCCCGAAGCAAGTTACTTCATCATTTTCCTTAATGTGCTAATATTGACATGTTCTGCCCTAAGGAACCATTATGAATTTCACGAAATTAGAAATGAGTGGGAAAACACTGGCCATGCCATTCACTTGTATCAAATGTAGACGCATGATATCCTGTGGCGTTGTTTAGCCTCGAGCCATTAATGTTTTGTCTCCACACATTAGAGCAGGCAGTGATCACAAGGTTTGTTTTCAAAAGAGTAATAACATGCATTGATTGCCTAGGTGTAAAACAAGACAGAAAGGGCCCTAAGTTAGAATATGTAATATCCGAAGTTCAATGAAGCCACCACTTCTATCTGACGATTTTTAAATTTTCTGCATTTTTACCCCACCCACCCCAAAAAAAAAAAATAAATCCTGAGTACGACCCTGAGTACTACTTCTACTACTACACTACTACTACTACTACTAATACTACGACTACTACTACGACTAAATACTATTTGTCAACTATTAAAACTTCTCTCTTATCTTGTCCTTTTCTAGCGCCAGAATAGTAGAATTCTTCATCTATTACCACTATTCTTTTCCCTGGAAACAACTCCAGCGCATTGAATTTATGGGTACTACTGCTATCAGTGTAATGATAAAACAACAACATCAAGAAAAGGTATCCGTTTTCTATGAGGGAACTTGAAATATAATACACAAAGAGCAAACAAGATCCAGGGTGCTTTTTTCCGCCAAGATTTTCTCAGTTCGAGATGAATTGCGACGTGTTGAAAGCAATGTAGATCATCACTGAAATATTGAAAACTGAAAAGTAGGTCTCTTCGTAGTTCTGAATTAGCCGCGTACGAAATACGACCCCAGTCACACAATATACCCCTTTTACACTGATAGTTTCTATAATTTTGTAACTCATTGAAACCCTTAATTCATCTGCTATATTCATTTCAACTCTTATTAGCCTAACAATTTCAGAATGTTTATTTCCTTTGATATACAACATGCATAGTTGACATGGAAAAGAAAATTGAATAAATTTAAATATATAAAAACTTAAGAGGTGCTATAGAATTCATTCTTCGCAAACCAAAACATCTTAGTAGCTTAATACGTTTTTTTTAACCAAGTTAGATACTCATTGCAAGAGGCACTCGAGTGGTGCGCAGCGCACTGCAATATCGGCGAGATTTCGTTATTGTTTACGCCTATTGTGGTGTCATGTTCAATGCCACCAACTGCAAGAACTACACGTGTTCATCTAATGGCATAAGCTCACCATCGTCGGCGTCAGCTGCGGCCTGCATTGTGCCGCGCAACTCTTTCTGGCAGCTACCCTTATTCAACATCACCTACGTATATAGCAGTATTACATGGCTAAAAAGGGGGCTAAAATACCAGATAGAGTGTAAATGGCTATCAGCAAGCAATAATCGTATCACACCCATTAATAAGGGCAAATTATTCCAAAAATGCAACAACTGGACGTGCACGGATTTTTACTTCTGGGTTATTTATTGTACATAACCACTTTCTTTCGCCCAAATACAAAAACAAAACGTTGAAAGTTGTGCATTGAGAAGAGTACAAATTTGCATTTATATGAGCTATGATCAAGGAAGGGATCAACATTCTACTTTCATACTTTGGGCTGCACAAAAACATGTTGCTCGTCCTTTTCACCTTCCTGATAAAGCACATATTGAATTTTTGTTTGTATTAAATCGACGAGATAAGCAATCTTTCTAACATTCGCACTTCAGAGAGCACAAACCTTGAGGAACGACTTTACTCCCTGAACACTAAATTACATTTTCATGGACACGTAGGGCTCCAAATTTATTTTGATTAACCATCATTAATCCATAGCCATTAGTGTAATAAACATGAAGCATGAAAAGCAATTGCAATGTTTTGAAAACATCATGAACCTTTTATAGAATCCATTGACATGGGTCGTACAAATCAATGAACTAGAAATGCTGACCAAAATCACATGGGATGTACAAAGCTGCAGGCAAATTGATCATATTGATCATGCACAAATGTTGAGTTGTTTCCCATGACAGATTGTTTGTTTATATATGAGCTTGGGCTTTTCATCATGCTCACATTACAGCGATGTGCTCAGATTCACGTAGACGACTACTTTGATTGTAAAACGTGTTTTTGTTTTCTTACACAATCGCTTGCTTAAACCAACATATTTCCCATGTCAACGTTCCATATCAACGATAATAAAAAATCTCAATATGAGTTTCTAACAGTATCTGATTGGTTCATTATATGATATAGATTATGATATAACCTCTGATTGACCAATCCAAATAGACCACGTATCTTTATACAGCTTTAAGTTTTTTCTTACCATGGCTCTGATTGGCTAATTACGTGATAACCTCATAAATACCTTAACAAAATGACTGGTAGACCTCAGGAGTGTGTGGTCTTTCCACTCCTTTTCAGGTGCCATACACATTCAGAAATGTGTCCTTCCCTTTGATATATGAAGAACTCACATGCGAAACCTGCTATGTCTGTGGAGTATCGAAAATGAGATTTTTACATGGATTTATTGAACTCGTAATAATACTTCTTTTGACGTTAATTTGAAATTCATATTTCATTTCGTTGTCGTGATATTAAAAACATATGTTTTAGGAGATTTTCGGCATTTTTCGGAAAATTGGAATAAACCGAAGTTGAAGAATTACAATTTGCACGTTTTAGACTCAGAACACGTTCGTCTTTAGAGCAGCTTCAACCCCCCCCCCGTCTGACCGGCCAATCATGGCGATTAATTAAACCGTGTGTTATTGTTTGTAATAATAGCATCCAGTACTGACAGAAACTGGCGGAACAGACGAGCACGAGATAACAGGTTATCGGTTGCCGTGGCGGTTGCGTTTCGATATCGCCTTTACACAATCAAAAAAATACGGGGACAATTTATTGTGAACTAGCGCATCATAGGGGTCAGCAAAAGATTTAAATATTAAAGGTCGATCTTTGGGAAATCCTGAAACTGAGGGAATTGGCCATGTATTTAAAAAATGAAAACCCCCAAAAATTTAGATATTGGCTATTAATTATTTATTTTGTTATTGTTAAGCCATTTCCAACTCTCTAAAGTGGATATTGAACTTGAAGCCATCATTGGTTAACAGCAGGTGTTTCTAGGAAGTGAGTATCTGTTTTATGTTTAGTGGCAAAATGTGTTTTTTATCCACACACCTTTTAAAACAAAGATGATAAAAAATAACAACGTTCATCAAATATCGTGTTTTTCCTCCAAGTAAATTTGTGGTTTAGCAGGTTGGATATGAGCTCCGTCTATGTAATCAAAAATCCTTCAATAGAAACTTCATCTATTCCTTAAGTAAGACACATTTAATGTTGTTAGTAAAAAAAAATCTTCATGTGTGAAAACGTTAGTGGTAATGTTAGGCAACCAGCGTGGTTTACTTTGGTCTCTCCTTCCTCATAGGGTATATCACGCTACAAAAGACTGCTTTCAAAATACAGCTAGGACCTAGAGTCATACTCACAGGAAACTCTATTCCATAACCCATAACCAAAATAACTGTGATATGAATCATGAACCATACCCATTTCATACAACCAAAAAAAGTGAAGCAAGCAAAGAAACAAAAATAGGCAATATCAACTTAAAAGTATTCATTCAATTTGGGCAAGATAAGGAGGGAGCTCCAAATTCACGTCAGGCAGGTTTTTGTATGCTGGTCTTTGACGAAGATTCAAATAAAAGAACATATTGATACCACTTTCCAACAAGCTTAACATGTTCTTTTTGGCCCTTAGAGAAGAAGAAAACTACTATTCAAACTCTCAATGTTATTATAACCATAATGAGAACTTGAGAATTTATTTCTTAAAAAAACCAATGCGGGTCGAATGAAAGATGGGCCACCTTTAAAAAATATGACAACCACCCAATACGGAATTCAAATAGAAAGAAAAATGGAACCAAGTTGGTACATGAAGTGAAAGGACATGAGTATCCTACTACAACATTATATGGTTGGAATATTTTGTAGAAAACTTGGTGCTTTTTTCCGTGGCCAATATTTTTGATAGAGGCATCAATATTCAATATTAAAGTTGGAATAAACAATAAAAATAAACAATAAACATGAACACATTATGCCATCATAATATATAAGAGATCTTGGAAGAAAATACCGTAGGGTGTCGTACTTAGTCAGTTAGAGACTGGCTGTCCGTCGGTTTAGAGTTCTTGTTTGAGTCACATGGGGCTGCCAGCGGCAGCAATCAAATCTACACATTACAATGGGGTTTCATTCATATGGATTGTAACTACGCATTTAATTTGCTACATAGTATGGCGTTCGAGGTGGTTCAAACAAATTGCACGCAGCAAATAGAAAAAACCGACGACGAACGTGGACATCGACGGGTTTTCAAATTCGACCACATTAAATTTGGATCCGGACGTCTATGTTCCTCTTTTACTTGTCGACTTACGCAGCAAGTAGCCACCACATGAAGTGACATCGGAAGGGGTTTTTCAATCGTATACATAAAAATCTTGGATCCGTGGGTCATGTTCCGCTTTACTTTTACCACGAAATCAATGAGCAGGAAAACATTTTGTAATATAATGAAAGATGAGTTAGTATTTTTCGGTATGGCACGATAGAACATCGGAGCATTGAGGCTTGAGCATATTCTCTATAGTGTACGTCGCATCGTAAAGTAAGACAAAGTTTTCAAAACTCTCTCTCTCTCTTCTCTCTCTCTCTCTTCTCTATCTTCTCTCTCTCGTCGACTTATTTCTCCATAAACGTCTGAAACGTTCTCGGGAGGTGTTCTACAACAAATCATGTGCAAATATTTGTGTCCTCAGAAATTCCCTTATGTCTGTTTAATCTACATTTATATCGTATGTTTTGATAACTAGAAAATTTAGTGATACATTAAATCTCAATTTAAATTTAAATTAAGTTTAAACTCAAACACTAATGATAGACTCGATGGGATGTTGTTTTGAAAGTTAATGGGGTTTTAACACAAACAGTTAATATAAATTGGGTCAATTTTTTGTTACCATTATTATAAGAGTAACAACCATTTTAACAAACTTGTATGTAAATATTGTAACGTTTTAATTTCTACAAGGACACGGTTAGGCAGTTGGTTTTATGGCTAAATGATGTGTTAAACATATTGGTTTGTAGGCTTGGCTGCGACTCGCCAATATCGGATTTAACTGGCCTCAGACCATAGACAGACAAACATGGTTTTCATTTTCAAAACGTGGTGTTTGTTTTAAAAACAGTGAGGGGTTCCGAGAGATCTTCATTCTATCCTCACTTACCCTCACATTGAACATAACAATTTATCCCTAAGATCTTTCATTTAAGAACGTCGGTCCACATATCATTGTCTTTGAATCTTGTTTCGTTGACATGAAAGCGTATTTTATTGTGTTTAAGCTAATTTAATGCACGACGATATGTATTATTTGAGTTTAGGTTAGTCATAGTGCTACAATCCTACTTTTAGGACCACTAATTTAATCTCTCTATACAGTGCGAGTAAAAAAAACCCTACATTCAAAATGAAAATTATTAAAATAGTTAAGAAATATTTCTTTCTGTGCAAAATGTTTGATATTGTTGTGATGAGTGACAAACAGGCGTTCCGTTTGATGTCATTTGGACTTTGTAGGAGGAAGTTATGCCTATTTTGCTGAGAGACTTAAACAATCTTGTTTGGCCATTTTGAGCCACACAAGGGTGTATCGTTTACACAGAGTAATTTAATACCAAATTATTGTCAAACAATAGAAGGTGGGAGAATAACTGCATAATTATAAAATTTATATCCTCGGGATTACAAAAGAAAATGAGTGTCCAATGACCCGGATAAGAAAGTCAAGATGCCTGGTGTAAGACCACAGTTTACTTTGGTTCAGCAAGGTTTAATGGTTTTAAAACATTGGAGTCAAAAGGAAACCATATTCCATATAACCGTATTCCAATTGCAATTTAATTTTAAGTTTTAATTCCACTTTTTTACAGAAAAGTTCAGCTTTAATATTAGGTCTTCTCGTAATTTATAGACGCTAGTTATACTGTATTTGTGCATTATAATTACGTTAGAGACATAAAACAAACATCTCTGAGCAATTTCATTATGTTCATGAACTAAGACATTGATATATATATATATATCAATTTGCAATGACTCTTTATTGAATGAGTAATGGAAATTATTTATAAGATACTTATAATTATTACGCATAATAGACCGTTTTATTAAAACTGATGTTTTTTGTCAAGAAGAAATCAACCTTGAGATTCTACTGTGTGTTCAATTAACTTTGACCCTATGTTTAATATTTTTTCGAAAAGAAAAAAATAAAGGGACAAAAGTGATGAAAGGAAAGTTTCTTGGCAAGAGCTTAATTTGTGCAGAACCTAAATCCGCAAGTCATTGTTTTTAAAACCATATCTCTATTCAATTTACGTTGTTTTTAGAAGTCATTGGTATTCAGCGACCTACATTTTTAACGAGGTGAGATATGTTGCCCTTTATGCCATTAAGAGATAATATGTCACTACAGGGAGATGATAACACCTGAAATAGTTTCAACTGTGTAGCATACAATGCCTCATAACCTGATGAGAAGAAAAAGATCAAGTTTTTTTCTATACGGGGTTTGTTGATATCATTAGCTCCAGTGTTTGTCTTGAGATTTATATCCATTGGGCACTGATATTCTGGAAATTAATTGGAGTGATATTTATATTTCGTTTTTTTTCTAAAATTTGAGCACCTTTTCTTCACATGGGGAGAAACTTTTTCCTGGTTACATAATGTTTTTTAATTTTAAACATTTACAATTTTATCCGGAAACACTCTTATTACAGTCCCCTGCTATTTTGCTCTGTCCACGGATTCCCATTGAAATGAACGGCGTTCAGCGACGGAAATCCGTGTCCCGAGAAAAATCAGGCTATTTATTCACATGCAGATTCTTGATTCAAAGATGGTCTAGGTCTATACGTAAAAACCGATTGGAATGATCTGTGCAAGCAAATTAAAGATAATGAAATAAGTTTTCCGCAGATACCGCCTATTTTAGCTGAATATTATTTTAAAAAGTTCCAAAATGGCGGAGCACGAATCCCGTGTCAATTTTTTTTTTACTCAAACCCTTTATATCATTTTCACATGCCGTGTAATATCTTCACAAACAAAATCATATGGTGCATAGTTAACACTCTCCCAAAGAAAATCCCTCCTAATCCTCACAAAATGACAAAGGCCAAATCTAAAACAAAACAGACCTTTAAATGTCCAGAAATATCGATTTAAAGAAAATAAAAATGGTGCGGCCATAGAAACCAAAAAAACGTTTCTTGTCGTTCTATCTCAATGCATTTTGGATGCCTTTTGAATCCCTGAACGGTGAATTCGCCAGATCACTTACAGAAAATGAGAACACAGCTTAAAACCTTTTGTCTTTTGGATCTACTTTACCAATTGCCCTTTTGTATGTGTTGACCACAACTATTTTTCACGACAAAGATTACGAATCGAATAATGATTTTACAATAATCGGTCACCATCAAAGACCCATACGAGGCTTCCATTTGATTTTTATTGACTCCTGTTCGCCCACGGCAACAAGATGTGATCAAACAATTATGCAACCTAATGTGCAATTCGATTACCGCTTCGTATTAATAATCCGGTCTTTTGTCATATTTTCCCCCTAGGGCCATATAATGTGTCTCTACACAATCAATTGACGACCGACCAGTTAATGCATGTATCTTTCACAGGTAGCAGTTTCATTTTATACTTATGGCATTTGATTTAGATTTTGAGTTTTGAGGAGCACATCGAACAACTGCATGTCATATAACTCACATAAACTTGTTTATATATTACGTATGTTACAATACGATTCCGATCATCCCAATGTATTGACTTATCACGGCAAGTATATAATCAGAGATTGAATATCTTTATCGTCATTGACAAAACCTTTGGTAGCAACATTCGCTTACTTAAACATACGTAACATCGTCGCTATTTAAACGCACTAACTTGGGTGTACCAATGTCCTGAATGGCTTTCAATGGTTGAGCATCGATGTGTATTAAGGCTTTCCGTAGCGTTTAGGGTGCCATACCAACAGTGCGATAATGATATGCGCCATTGCTGTTGTTGTTGTTGCTGTCAATTGGAAAGTGCAATGAAGCGTCCCTGCGGAGTTTGGTGGAGTTAAAATTACCTTTAACTTTTAAAGGTGGTTGACTCGATCGCGATCCATATATATTCTCATTATGATGCTTTATCCTTCACATGGAAGCATCATTTTGAGTTAAATCGGCCAAGCCGTTTGGATAGTAGAAACAAAAATGTGTACTAGTAAAAGTAAGTAAAGTAAAGTCTCGTGCCGAGCGAAGTCTCGTGTGCCCATCTCTCTTTCCTTAACGTTTGGGCCAGACTCCTCCGTATTATGTTTGCTGTGGGGGGTTCGCCACTCCTCCCGCACAGGGAGTCTGTTACTTTCCCAGCATTGAATAATGCTGGTACCCATTTATACACCTGGGTGGGGAGGAGTAATTAAGGTAAAGTGCCTTACTCAAGGGCACAACACGTTGGCCGCAGTGGGACTCGAACCCACGATCTTTGGATTGCGGGACGAGCGCTTAATCCACTGGACCACACCTGCCCTCAAAATGTGTCTAAAAATGGGCCCCATAGGACAGTGTGCGTTTAAAAAGTGCTATAAAATTTCACTGGGTATGTTAAAAAATATGAAATAAATATGACCAAAATCGCCTTTTGATGAGTGAAGTTGGGGGATAAGTTGTCGATCAGGTCACCCACCCTTTAACTCCTTTCTGCGTTTACTTTGTCTCGCGCATAAACATTTACTTAGCTTAAAAGGCGCATTTTGTTTTTCTTTTTTGGAATACGTGCCCCGGAGCCGTTTGTACGGCCTTTTGCCCCAAAATAGAAATCGACCTATTTTCATCGAACATAGGAAATTTGATGTTTGCTGGCATAATAACGTCATTATGACGTCAACCGAAGGGATGATGGTACTTATCTGATACTTTTAAAATAGAACATCTACAACTTACAGGAATATAAAATGTACCATCATTAGATGATTCGATCGCAAATTTATATGGGTTTGCAGCTTTCTTCAACTGTTAGAGAGAACGTTCATGTGACCGCACAGTTGAGTATGGACATATTTTAAAATTATTAGATTTGGCTTCCATTTTGAATTTGAAGTATAACTTAATGTTACAAGTGTCATACACTTGTTCATTGGGTTCTATAGTATATCTAGTAACTCTATAGGTATAATATTGGGTTGAAAAGATAATTATCATTTATGGCGACGCCATCTTGGATTTCTAAAAATGCTCAAGGATGCCCAGGTGGCACACAGCAGATTCTTATTCTACTCACCCTAATCTGTCATTTTCAGCAAAAAATGTGTGTCCATACTTAACTTTACGGTCAGGCCATAATTTGGACCATATCTCTCCGACTATGTGTTTTAAAAGAAAAATAGACCTCTGTGTAAAGGAGAGATATTACACAGCATATGTAATGGGTAGCCATATATGCATATTGTACAGCAATATTTCTATTTCACAATCTGATCTTGCAGAATTGAATACTTAAGTGAAAATATAGACAGGACATCTTGACCTTTTGAAAAAAAAGACCCTGGCTATACTAATGGTAGAAACCAAGATTTTATTATACAATATCTGCATCCTTGTTTCAGTCCACTTTATATAACAGCTATAAAGAATTTGTCGTTCACACATTTTCTCTGTTGGTACTTCCCTAGAGACGGCCACCATGTTATCAAATTATGCCAACATAATTGCAGACTTTGATTGTCCCTTCTCAAAGCCACGGGTATCAATTTAAGAAAACAAGCTAAAGCGTTTGCGAATGTTGTCTGCAAAACAAAGAAGATATGCAATACTAAGTAGATTTTAATAGCATGACATTAACAGTTTGTCACTATATTTAAGAAGAATGTCAAACAACATATTTATTTCAAATTTGTGTCCAAATAGAAACCACAGTTGAAAGATGCAGCTTTGACAATGACATTTTTATGAACTAATGGTACATTACCTTTAATCACATGTCTATTTTAACCCTCAAAATGTCCGTTTTGGTGTACCAAACATAAAATAAAACTTCAATATATTGACATTTTAATAACAGTTTTAAAATTCTTTAAATTAGGTAAGATGAATATAGAGTATGCTCCACACGAAATGCTTTGGTTATAACAAACATTACGTCACTTTATTTATGTATAATTTAACTATTAAAGCAATAACATAGATAGGGATAGCTTAAATCGAGTTGCTTTTACCAGACTAAAGCAGGTTACCAGGGCTCAACATCCCTATTTTGGATTTTTTTGGATTTTTTTCTTTTTGAGCGGTGATAAACATTCGTTACCTTCCAGACCTTCATATCCAACTTCGTTGATTTCACAAGATGTATCCGACCAGGCATGGGCCGTAACAAGTGTTCCAATAAACAGTTTGACGCGAGATGTTTTCCCGCTTGGAATAATTTTGTACGCAGGTGATTGTAGCTTTAGGTCGATAATTGATTTTCGCGTGAGCACAGAACGCCTGTATCGACCTCACAAGACCTGAGGGAAAAGTAGTCTGTGTTTGGCCTCCAATGGCATTGGCGTTGTCCTGTGTGCAATCTAATGCTTGCAATCGGAAATTGTTATAGAATAATACACTACAAAGTAGGAATCTGATATACAAAAATGAATAATAGATAACAAACTAATCACAAACATTGTACCTCTGGGAAAGGGAAAGTCGAGAAGTTTGACAATTATAGGTAATGGCTAAAAATGCTTTATTATAACTTGGTTAGTTTAAGCAAGTATTTGTTGTTATTGATAGTTGATTTTAAGATTTCAATTCACTTTGCAACAGGTGGCCTAAGAAACGCAACCTGAGTAATATCTTTAAGAGGTCGAACCATCATCATATCAATCCGTTGAAAACGATTAAAATATATATGCGCATATAGCCTCACTGAAATAATTTGGGTAATACTTATTTTAAAATCGTTAAATAAACAATCGTCTTCATGAGAAAAAAGTGCAATTACCTTTAGAATCGGTAACCAGACCAATCAGGTGTCATAATACTCAGGAATGAGCCGTATTATTGTCAACTATGACGAGTGTGAATAATTGGTAGCAGGAACAGGTGGTCGGCCATTGACATGGAAAGTTATCCACCTGGTTTCGTAACATTCTTTGACATTTATCCATGGCTGTCTCGCTTAGAAATGCGAAATGTAAATCAAAGGCATACTGCGTTTATTTAGGAAACCGACTCAAAACTACTGACCTAAGGCTAGGCTCATTTGAATATAATTATTTTTCAATTTCAAATATGACCATGAACAGGGTTGAAAAAAATAAAGAATTTCAACAAACCATGAATTTATTTTTGTTTACCTTCTCAAGCTCAAAAGATTTCTAAGGTTTTTAAGCTTCCAAATTGGTATATTTATGAGTGGATTCATACACACGAATAAAAAATGCTCAGATTTTATGATTAAGTGGCCTTAAAATAAGGGATCAAAGATTCACGCACAATAAATTCGTGGATAAGATTATCCATTGAACTGAATGGAATAATCTTGTCCACGTACGATCAAGTACTGTATGCAAAGAACAAAGGGTGGGTCGCGGATGAGATTTTTCTAGGATATTGAACCGAATGGAATGAATTAAACAGCAAAAGTCACACTTCTGTAGTCAAATGTTTTAACGTCAGTATATGTTTAATTCCGATCTTTACCTGAGCTAGATACATGTTCAAGTCCAGTTATTATTGTAAACAAATCTAATAATGACTAGTACGTAAACTAATCATAATTTACAAATCATCTTCATATTTGTTAGTAAGTTGTATCTCCGCTTCAGTTAGTCTTTGCCAAATACTCGGTTTTAAAATGTTGTGGGATGGGGGGTGAAGCTTATAGAGGTTACCAAGTTGGTCCCTTTAGCTGATAGTACCCGGTAGTTAATCTTTCCATAGAGTTAATCATTACAGGTCTGTATCACACGCTACGCTTCAGTACGCTTCATTTCAGCAGACAAATCGACGGGTCATTGCCCCTTGATTGTCTTCTAATATAAACGCGGTGGTCAAATTCTTTCACTGCCGATTTTATATTTTAGGTCTATCAAGTAGATCTCATATTAGCGGTTGCAACAGCAAAATGTGAACAATAAATATGTCTTTGAAAACAGCAGATATTTCTCTTAATGTGATTTGCCATATGCTTATTTGTATTCATCGTAACGCATACATGATAATAGCGAATTGAACTGAGCACTTACTTTTCTAAAAAAAGACCCTTTTAATTATATAATGTCAAATGCACTGTTTGTTCGTTTCTATATTCAGCACCATCTGTTTCACGTCACACTGTTTGCAGTACACCTTTTATCGTCTCATTTAATAGTCTAATTGAAACAAAAAGGAATACAGCGATAGAATAAAATTGATATTAAAATGATGTGAATAAAATGACAGGTTTCAACTCATTGTATTCAGTAGATTTGAAAGCAACTTTGTTGCACGTGACAATTTTATTGAATCTGCTATCGAAATAACAAAAGACGTATTCGATACGCTATGCAAGTTACACACAAAATCCATTAACATTATTTTACCCATCCATCAACGTGTACACTACAGGGTAAAAGTTAAGTTTATTAGCCGCCATTGAACAGACCACAGCATTTTACGTAATTGGTCACAGTACCTATTCTCGCACTAATGTTCGCCGGTATTTAAAGTTCGAAGGTTTCTCGCGCACGGGACATAATCCTGGGTATCATAATTATCACAAAGGTCAAATATGCATTTATTCTTGTTTACGAGTCATTGAACTGCGTCAGGTATAATCGAGAATATTGTAGCTTGTAGTGCAACTCATCCGTGCCAATCATTTATATAATGTACTAACGTGTTATCAATCAATGCATTGTCCGATATATCATAGAGGTTAACGCTGTTAGCGGTAAAAGCACATTTTGAGTACGTGCCTGAGACCATATCGGATATAACATATCACCGACATTGATTGAACATTATTTGTATTGATTTAGTCTAACGTTAACAACACCTGTCACCCATAATAAAGTGTGAAATTCGTCTAAAGCTAAAAACGTCAATTATAAGTATATATACAATTAAGTTATGAGAAGAAACAAAATATTAATTGCGAAAAAAATTTAAGTTGTAAATGAACAATTTTGCCTGTTGTGTCAAGTGATCGGCAGCTTCGGAAATTACATGGGATAGATCATATAATAGATTGATACAACTGTTTCCAAGAGTGTTAACCTTGAAATCGTGTACATAGAATGTTCTTAGGTTATATAGAATGTTTTTAGCTTTCTGAATCTCTGAAATATTCATAGATAGATCATAGTGGGTGCCCTTCTCGTCAATGATCAATGTAAGTATTCAATACTTTCGCATACTTTTTTGGACCCAGCAGAATCAACCTAAAAAGTAGGAAATCTTACCTCATTCATTCACCCAATAATCATCATCTACTCCAAGTTATGTTCAAATTGGGTTAATTCCTTATCGGTCGTGACTACACTGTGCCCTTATTTTAAAACTGTTTTTCTAAAATAAAAAGCATAGCCAAATAATAACAGGTAACTGGTAATAAGTTACCTTTCTAAAATTTAAGAAAAAGAGAGAGAGAGAGAGAATGAGAGAGCGAGAGGGGAAGAGAGAATCACTGGATCCATTTTTGTGAATTGCTGTGCGTAGGATTTCAGAATTCGTGTGTATTGGTCCAAGTGCTCAATCACGCCGAATTATGTTGTGAATTTCACACATATGTGTTACAGTTCCGTACACTAGGGACGGGATCTACAAAGCATTTTAAAGTCAGACTACACTCGTAGCGCCGTCTTTACTCCATATAATAGACATTTTTAAATACCATGCGCGACGTATGTGCTTATTACTTGGAATGTGCAATTCCTTTGTTCATGGATCAAGCAAAACTGCATGAATATAGCGTTTCACAGTTAAAGTACCAATTGTTATGAGCCTTTTATGAGTCCTTCCCATTTGATACCACCCTATCTCCCACATATCTGCCATGTTCTTTAATGCAGATATCAATAAAACTCGCCGAAGGCAACCTGTGACTCTGGCCTGTCTACCATTGAAGTCCAAGCAAACTGTTTTTTTTAATCCCAGTTATTGTAATTAAAAACGATAACTTAAAGGTCCCTGAAATGAGATGGTAAACCTACTCCTAATCTTTGTGGGACATTCCAGTGCAATAAACAGGCCAGAAAAAAAAGAATATACTAACCATGACATCTTGTGAAACTATGATTCTCAGTCCCTTGCTATCAGATTTCACACCATCACCCTTGAGTTTTCTATTACTCTCTGATAAACAATGGTACCACAAATGATGTCATCACCACCCAAATTTTGAATGTTTCTTGGCCCTCCTTGTAGACTTGACACAAACTACGTCAATACTATTTCCATTTCCTGGGCTCATTAACAGTAACGTGTGGAACAGTGAACTCAGTCAGTATAGAAAACTACCATTTAATTGAAGGAGTGATTCAAGTTGAAGTCATTGAGGGTAATCGTTGTGACGACCACCATACTTCGATGTCATGCATAACAATGGATCGAGAACCATCACGAACTCCTGCAATAATTATGTCTCCTTGTTGCCATGGTAGCCTCAGTACGTAGGAATTCTTTTGTGTGGTGTAAGTGGTGATCTACACAGAACTTTCCACCGAGAGATGTTCAAAATGACACAATTTGAGAATTTAATTTCTAGACGTTTGTAAATATAAAAAGTTACATTGATTGCACCAATTCATAAACAAATAATGTAAATCAAAATAGAAATGTTACTTTTTATTGACACATTCCATGTATTTTTTTTATTGTTTAATAGTAATTATTTAAAATGTTGACTTCCTGTGCTACAGGGTGAGTAAAAAAAAACTTGACCCTGATTTTTATCAGCCATTTTGAATTTTTACGTAACATAACTCTAACATATGTGCATCATCTGGAAGCTTAGTTCATTTTCTTTATTTGCTTGCAAAGAGCATTCGCATCGGTTAAGGTATAGACCGAGCTACAGTCGTTTGAATCAAGTAGTCTGTTTTGCGCTCTGTCCACACGGATTCACATTAAATGAACGGCGCTCACCGAAGCAAATCAGTGTCAGAAGAAATCGTGCTATTTTATTGACTGCAAAAATAAATGTGACTCTATTTACGCCCCACACCATTCAGTCACAATCCGCATCGATGCCCAATACGGGTCGCTCATCCCTCAATAATAACCATTTGAAATATAAATTAACTTGCGCCACAAAGTGAGTTGGAAAGCTACCTAGTCACTGGATAACGACCACCCACTAACGTATTTTACAAGAGGATAACATTTATACCGGTATCAACGGTGAAACTAGGCAATGATGAATGAACCAAGCTAACATAGCCCGTCACCCCCAACGGGATGGGCATAACACAAACTGGCGTAAACCACTGTTTTTATTCCCTTCAAAAAGGTGGGAGCAAAGTGCATATAATATATAAGTAGTCTTTGTAATGCTCATACTACAAAAAACAACTAGAGTCATTGCTCAAAGTCACAAAATGATAGAGTCACGTACTGCTCAAAGCGACTCACAAAATGATGCAAAAGTACGCTAGTCCCAGTTCAAGGACCAAAGGGTTTATCCAAAACTTAAGGCATTCAACAGTGGGTAGACCACCCTCCAGTCGCCTTGTGGGGATTATTCTGTTCTGCCCCTTAATTATAAAATCAAGCTCTGTGGAACCAACTAAGTCCGAAGCAATCTTTCCTAGCTGTGCTTAGGAAGTTTCGCTGACGTCCAGAACTTCTTGGCAAGGACACATGGGGTGCTGTCTCCTTAGGTTTTCAACTATAGGGCTGCAGACAGGATCAAGATTACTAGCGCCTTACTGTTGACTACTAGAAGCCTTCCAGCTGTGACTCGGCTGTTGTTCTCTTCTGTGTTCTTTGGGTAGTACTAGTACTGGTGATCCTCTTCTGTAGAACTCTGCTTTTGGCTGTAAGATAGTTCAGATGGAATAAGTGGTGGAGTCGGGGGCTTTGGCCGGGGGCGCAACATAGATGTCCTCCTGTTCGGCGTCACCTGAATGCTGGGGATGATCCAAAAACTGATGAGTTTGGGTTGTGCTCAATGACCTTGGACCTACCATAGCATTCTGACTTTTTTGATACGATACGAAGTATTTCCTCAAAACTGTAGGATCCAACAAAAAACTTGCTAACATTAAACCACTTGTCCTCGACGGAAGTGACCAAATATCTGTTCCTGGCAGGCGTGATTTGTCGCTGTCTGAATACAGGTACACTAGGGCACGACTTCCACTGAGTGTGGCAGGCAACTATCCTAAGGGTGCCTTTGTCTTTTCACTAGGGGGTGGTTGCGATCGCATCTGATGTTGGGTCTGGATCATCTGGTGGTCAGAGAAAGGTAATTGCTGGTTTGTGAACTGATCCCGTTGAGACAACATCTCACGTGACGAGAGATCCACGCGGGACTAATCGAATTTAGACATCTGCGTGGCGAGTGATAGCGGTGAGAGGGGATACAGGGCCGCCCAGTATCTCAGTTCATCCCTAATTCGCCCGAAGCTGCCTTTTTTCTGCTATGGGATCTTTTTTACATTCGTGACCGCGTCCAATCCTCATTGCGTCTAATTGCGTTTGCCTGAGTGGACTCATCCGCGCCAAGCGTGAGAAACCAGTGCTGGACAGTACGATGACAGCCGGTGGCCAGCCAGTGGGACGCAGTTTCTATGCAGAGGCGGACAAGGCTTCACAAAGCGTTGCATGCTGTTCATTATCCACAAGGCACGACGTTGTGAATGACGTGGTGTTTTCCCTCAGAATAAGGATCAACTGGCTGGCGGTTACGCTAAGGACATCTGTTTTGAATGAGACGCCAACAGCTTCAGGGGAGGATCTCCTGTGGACGGCTTGATCAGAGTTTGTGGATGTTGCTAAGGGATGCACTGATGACAGCTGGTGCTCACCTGCTCAATAACTTGTCCATGTCCAAGGCGTAGAAAAATCGGTCGTCTAGACTTAAGCTGGTGACGACCTGGGATGGTCAACTGACTGTGCATGGCATTAAGGAGGCCTTCAGAACTTGGCGAGGACACAATATACACTCGTGCTTTTGGGAAAGTAGGCTGCTTCAACGGCGGCCGACCAAACAGACCATCCTCTCTTGTCTAGGCATGGAAGCAACTTGTAGTATCGTGTTCACCGCTTTTACATTAGTGGTCTTCTTTGAGGCCGTGTGCCCTGGACCATGAGCATGGGTTCTACGTATACGTAAGTCAGAAATTCCAACGTGAATGGATCGGCTCACCAAGCAGCTCTGCTGTGAAACGGGAGCTTAGCCACATTGCTAGATATGCCGTCTTTGAGCAGAATGCGTAGGACGGTAGACTCCTCTTCATGTTTTTAACGAGCTTCAAATCTGGCAGGTTTTGGTCTGGGCAATCATGAGCATTGCGGCTTTTTTGGTTGCGGGGGAAATCCAATGGAATTGGTGCTGGCTGATCAGAGACAGACTACCTGTCACTTGATACCGGCTAAACTTTGGACAAAAATGTGTACACCCGAAGACCTGGGCGGAAAATGCTCCACGCCAAAGCTTTCTCAACATGCCTTGCAGCACATGGCCTTACTATCATACGTTACAGCATTGGTGTTTGGGATTGAATAAAGAAAGGACTGAAGTGCTTGTAGACAAAATGCAGAAATAGACAAGGCTTTCAACGTCACATGGTAGCCAGGTGAGTTGGCGTCCACTCACTTGGACCACTGAAGAATCCAGCAAGTGTGGTCTGCCATTGCGGGTTATATAACAAAGTTGAATCAATCCTGTGCTTTTGAAAGCCATCTACACTCCAAAGTTTGGTCCATCTGGGCGTGGAAGTGTGATAGTACGTGGTGAGAGTTTAGGGCAGCTTGAGCACTCTTTGAATGGCAGCAGAGAGGTCATCATACCAAGTGATTTTGTCTTGTCTGGCGGCCTGCTACCCACATCAATCTACTGGTGGCCAAAGTCTAATCAACAATCAGGTAATTTTATATTATAACGACGCGAGCCAGACTTTGAATGCACCATGACGAGCCATTCCACCGGACCTTTTTCTGGGGGGGCACAACTGGAAAGCGTAATACCCCAACACGTGTGGGACTTGCCTAAGAGTTTCCATTGGACCAGATCCAGCCTAAGATGACAGTACTAACTCTTGGGACAAATAACCGTCTTGAATGCAGAAAGACGCACATGACATTTGTACAGAGAATGCATGAACTACTCCAATATGCAGCAACCATCAATGGTGTCACCACCGCAGTACAAATCATCAGCAAGCTTGCAACCACCCACCCTTCTCCGGAATCAACCGACGAACACGGCACATAAGCTTCAAGTGCCGTTTCCGAACCAGCATAACCCTTGCAGATCTTGTGTCTACAACGGAGCCACGAAATGGAGTACTACAAACCCACAGTATTTCATAGACTGGCGAGAGAGGGGAATCTGGTAGAAGGCACTGGGTGAGGTCATTGGCTATAAGGTACGTTCCACTTAGCAATCTTACGATAAGGTAGAATCCACATCAGGCATTAGTGAAGGCTGGGGTTTGCTGTACATGCCTACATCAGCGAATGCAGGTAACTAAACGAAAACAGCCACTGGGCTTCTTGACCAAGAATGAGGGTTGAGGTACTCAACTGCAATACCGACATCTTCTGGCCGTGCAAAGACCCCAAGAATTTTCAAGCTCATCAAACTTGTGTTGCAGTTTCTGGAGTTTATCATGGGCACACTGGGGAAGTCGGCCTTTGCGTTGTGGTGACTGGACTGGGCCCATATTAACAACATCTTGAAAGGGACGTCCGCGTCATTGTAATCCGGGAATGTAGGGTCCAAAACTTCATCAAATACTTCATGGAGAGCGCACGAAAATTTGGATTTTACGTCCGGGGCTCAGTGTGTGGATCCTGGATCCGAGAGACACTAGCACAGTGTACTTTTGGGAGGAGCGGCTTGGTGTGGCAGTGCTTGATTCCTGCCTGGGAGTCAGTGTCTTAGTGCATGTTATGAGGTAAGTAAACTGCACGGATTTGCCCAAATTGCTTGTGTCGCCTAAGGACGAGTGGCTCGCTTCTGTTATTGGTGATGCGGACTTTTGCCAGCAACACTCTGATGGAAGACTTGGACATGGCCATAGCTTGTCCTGATCGAGGGTCTTGGCAACACTACATCACACGTGTTTAAGCGAAAAGTGGAGTCGCCCTCTGCTACATCTTCAGGAAGATCCTTCAATGTATTCGCCAGGCCATACAGTAGTGCTGTGTGATGGTGCACGCAGAACATGAGTTCGACGTACGGTGTGGTGCTTTACCGACCTTCTGTTATCCATACGTGTCGATGGTGCCATCGCTCAACTTGATCTGTGTTTTGCAGGACGAACTGCGACATCATTCAGCTTCATAAATGGGATTCCTCCAATTACTGGAACATCAAGGCTTTCTACCAGACCAACGAAATGAATGTGTGGCCAGTCGCGGTGAAGGTGAGCGATGTTTTCTCCAACCGCATCAAGAGGGGACTGACCATCGGCCTGGTGGGCAACTGGGTGCTCTTCGCGAATTTTGACGCCTAGGATGACTGCTGTAGATTCGCGGATGAATGTAATACCTGTGGTCCACTATCAATTCGTGAGACGCAAAACATGCATGATGGGATCAGGGAAACAGAAGGTGTCCAATAAAGGGAAGGAGACAACATACCATTCTGAACAAACGGTAGGGTCGGTTAGGGATGGCATCGGTGACTCACATGGGGGAATGCCTGCCAGTGGAAATTCGTCTAAATACAAAGCGAGATCGGTAGAGTAAGCGCGGCCCCCGTCCTATTTGTTGATCAATGAGCCACATTGTACTCGAATACTGAGTCAGTCGGAGGATGTGTTCTGGACCCTTGACGAGCTCTCGCGATTATACTTGCGGTCTTGCTCTAGAAGGTGGGGGCATTCGCTAAGGAAGTGGTTGAAATCAGCACGTCCCACCTGCTTGGCCCAAGGGACTACGACTTTGTAGGTCTGTTAGGCTTGA
The DNA here is from genome assembly GCA_023653785.1 of Ophioderma brevispina. Classification (NCBI taxonomy): domain Eukaryota; kingdom Metazoa; phylum Echinodermata; class Ophiuroidea; order Amphilepidida; family Ophiodermatidae; genus Ophioderma; species Ophioderma brevispina. Next base: position 179,808 of record JAMKCH010010331.1, on the reverse strand, counting down.
TTCTCGCTTGTGTTAGCTTTTTGCGGACTCTTGCGGGGGAATTGGGGGCGTGGTGTGACGGTGCGGCATAGCTCTAGCATCTTCAGAGGTGTGAACTCCTCTCGTAGTGAGTCGAGGGCCTGTGATATTTCTGGTTTGGATGGAAAGCAAGCGTGCGTGACGAAGTTCAGTACCGTAGAGTTGCTTGACGAGGCGTGGGAGGTCGCTATGGATCAACGAAGCATGTCAGGACGACAAAGTTCTCGAGAGTGAGGGGGTAAGGCTCTTCGTCTGTCGGTATGGGCTTGCACCATGATAAGTGATGCCATCACCTGGCAGAGTAGATTTCTTCAACAAATGCCATATGCACTTATAAAGATCCTCAGGGCGTTCATCACCATTGAGGCGTATTGCTGCAAATCAAGAAATGACCTCCGGTGGACTCGGAATCCATAATGGCAAGGCCGAATTGATTGCCAATGTCCACTGTATGCAAGTGCTTTTTTCACCATGGTAAATTGCGAGAATACAACTGGGCATAGTTGGCGATTTGGCCTAGCATTAACTCAAGCAGAGCAATTTCTGTTGGGCAGTAAAGGCCTTGCCTCGGGGACCTGATCTCCATCATTTGTGAATCCACGCAGGGGGATGCTTTGTCTTTTGCCCACTTGCATCGTCAACAAGGAAGGAAGCAAGTTAGGATCACGGGACAAAGTGTACTGATGTGTATGTTCCAGCTTTCATGAGTTTCTTCAACAGTCTCATTTTGCTAGAGACACCACTGTTTTGTGGGGCACGGTGTGTGTTGCCATCTTATTGAAGTACAATTTCCACTCTTGCAAGAATGCATAAGTAGTGTATAACACACCGCTACAGTATCAGCGGCTGGTCGATCACCGGCTTGTGAAATCCAAAAAGCAAAGAGTTTACGTTGGTTTTGAATCACTGGGTTCTTCCCATAGATTTCTACTTTACTTCAGCTGAGATGCGGGGAACTGAATCCCGACGCTGCCGCCACGCCACAAAGTAAGTTGGAATTACTCTAGTCCACTGAATAACGACCAAACACTAACTTATTTTCACGAGGATAACACGTACTGTATCAACGGTGAAACCTGCAATGATGAATGAACCGAGCTAAACATAGCCCGTCACCCGAAGAAAAACAGGGATTGGCAATAACACAAACTGGCGTTGATACATGTATCAGTTTCCGGAGGAGTTCAATGAATCATACCAATAGACCGTATCAATAGCCCGCTATGTTGGTGGACAAGCATAGACGCATTCAGTACTACAATACTTGATCCTGGGTTTCCTACCGGAAATCAATTTTTATTAAACCGAAATTCCTATCCCAACAATGCACCAAAACGAGTGTACAGTAGATTGCATCACTACCCTCACGCCCGCGGTTTAGTGCGACTCCTTTTAACTACGCGCACATTTTGGTGGCGCAAAAATTACAGGCAAATCAAAGAGTACCCGTTACTGGTAAAATTTATGTCCAAGCAAACGTTTGCACAGTTATGACAGACATACAGGTGCACTACACATCAGGAGTACTTGATCCGAACCAATTAAATGGTTAAGCAGTCACACGGCTTTACTACCCACCAGACCAACGAAAATGGATTTGTGGCCGTCGCGAGTGAAGGTGACCGATGTTTCTCCAACCACGTCAAGAGGGACGGGAACCATCGCCTGGTGGCAACCGGTGCTCTTGCGATTTTGACACCTTAGGGATCGAACTGTAATTCTCGCTGAGATTGTCCTGTGGCTCCCCTAGCATTCGTGAGCCGCACTGAATGATGGTCACAGAAGGTGTCCAAATCAGGAGAACATACCGTCGAACACGTGGGCAGTTGATGGCTCTGACACCTGGAATCATCCATGTTCTCGTCGATGAAGCACAAGAGTCATATTTGTGAGTCTTCATCTGATTCATCACATGGAAGTTGGACACTTGCACGAGCTTCTCGCGATATACTGCGGTCTTGCTCTGGAAGTGGGGGCATTCGCTAAGGAAGTGGTTGAAAATCATCACGTCCCACCTGCTTGCACAAGGGACTCGACTTTGTAGTCTGTAGGCTTGACTCTCGCTTGTGTGAGGCTTTTTTGCGGCACTCTTGCGGGGAATTGGGTGGGCGTGGTGTGACGGTGCGCATAGCTCGAGCATCTTCCAAGGTGTGAAGCCCCTCTCGTATTAGCGAAGCCTGGGATATTTCTGGTGTTGATGGAAGCAAGCGTGCGTTACCGAGTTCAGTACCGTAAGCGTTGCTTGACGAGGCCGTGGAAGGGTCGCTATGGATCAGACGAAGCCATGTCAAGACGACAAGTTCTCGAGTGAGTGGGTTACGCTCTCTCTTCGTTAATGGCTTTGACCATGATTGAGTGATTCCACCACACTGGCAGAGGAGATTATCTTGCAACAAATGCCAGATTCTCTGATAAAGATCCTCAGGGCGTTCATCCGCATTGAGGCGTATTGCTGTAAAATCAAGGAAATGACCTCCGGTGGACTGGAATCCATAATGCAGCCGAATTGATTGCCAAATGTCATTGCTTGCAAGTGCTGTTTTTCACACAATGGTAATTGCGAATACAACTGGGCATATTGGCGATTTGGCCTATTGCATTAACTCAGCATAGCAATTTCCTGGTTTGGTAAGTAAGGCGCTTTGCTCGTGGACCTGCCACCAATCATTTGTGAATCACGCAGGGGGGATGCTTTGGTCTTTTCTCTTTTTCCTCCCACTTGGCATCGTCATCAAAGGAAGAAGCAAATTAGGATCAAGGGACAAAGTTGGTACTGAATGTTATGCTTCCAGCTTCAAATGAGTCCACAGTCTCATTTTTGCTAAGAAACCCACGGTTTTGGGGCACGGTGTGTGGTTGCCAGCTCTATTGAAATACAATTTCCACTCTTGCAATAATGCTATAAGTCGGTGTATAACACACAGCTACAGTAGCAGCTGCCTGGTCGATCACCTGCTTGTGAAATTCAAAACAATATTACAGTTGGCTTTTGAAATCACTGGTATTCCCATATATTTCTGCTTTAACTTCAGCTGAGATGCTTGGAACTGAATCCCGACGCTGCCGCCCACGCCACAAAGGGAGTTGAAGTACTCTAAGTCACTGGATACGCCCAAACACTAACTTATTTACAAGAGGATAACCGTTCCTGTATCACCGTGAAACCGGCAATGATGACTACCAGAGCTACATAGCCCTCCCCAACAGATGGGCAAAACACAAACTGACAAACTGGCGTGATACATGTATCAGTTTCTCTGGGGAGTTCAATGAATCATACCTTTATACCGTATTCCAAGCCACTATGTTGGTGGACAAGATAAACGCATTCCATTACTACAATACGTGGATCCTCCTGGGTTTCCTACCGAAATCAATTTTTAATTACCGAATTCCTATCCCACAATGATGTACGAGTAGATATGCATCACTCCATGCACGCCCGCGGTTTAGTGCGCCTCCTTTAAACTACGCGCACATTTTGTGGCGCAAAAATTACAAGGCAATCAAAGAGTACCCGTTACTGGTAAAATTTATGTACAGCAAACGGTTTTCGCACAGTTATGACAGAAAAATGACCGTATGACACAAAACACCATAGAATATATATGCGCTATTTATTTTATCTACTCGTACATCGTTGGTGCATTGTGGGATAGGAATTTCGGTAAAAAATGATTTCCGGTAGGAAACCCAGGATCCACGTATACATTCACCTGTCAATGATCCCTGTGCAATCGCTAAACATGGATCGATTGACAGCTTAATGTATTGTAGTCCTGGAATGTATGCATCTTGTCCACCAACATGTCTGGTGGCTGACTCATATTGAATACGTCTCACAGTCGCCATATGAAGAACCAAACATCGGTGACAACCTTTTGAGGTTTAAAGTATAGTCTATGACCAAAATATGCCACGTCTTGAAAAAGTGTTTCAAATAAAACTCACGATTATCCCCGGCTTTTACACCCTTAAGATACCACTTTATTTGACGTAAACATAGACATACCCTTATCACCATTTTGGGGAGTCATTTGCTAAGTTGGTCGCCGCGTGCATTCAAATGGGAATCCGTGGATGGGGTAAAAACTGACTACTTGATTCTAAAGACTGTAGCTCGGCCTATACTTATCCGATTGGAATTATCTTTGCATCAAATTAAGATAATGAAATAGGCTTTCCGATGATAGCACGTATGTTTAGAGATATATTATTTAAAAATTAAAAATGGCGGACACAATCTGGGTCATGTTTTTTTTTTTACTCACCCTGTATAATCGTCATTATGCTCGCATCTGTGTATTAACAATAATGAAGCAACGGAAGTCCTGGGACTGGAGTAGGGTCATATTATTTTTCATATTGAGTTTTTTTCTTTCATTTCTAGAGCTTTTATCATTGAATTGTTTAAAGTATAATTAAAAAAATACTTTTAGGCATCAGTGAACCAACAACAGTGTAACCTTCACTTAAAACGCAACTTCGGCTGAAATATCACGAAAATATTTTATTTTAGCAAAAAATAAGTTGTTTTATAGATTTTTGTAGCAGCTGCTTTTTCAACCCATGACCTGTAAATATTTCACTTCTCTTTTAATGTACAATAACGCGGAATGTTCATAGACCTATAAAAAGGAAATTTGTGTGAGCTGATCTGTCTGAAAATAGTACCGTGCGGAGTGAAATTGATTTGATTTTTATAAACCAAAATTTGACCAACTTCCAGATGTCCACTTAAGCTGTACATTTGACCATTATAGTAAATGTATTGTGCTACTTGAATGGTTTGCAGCTTTCTTTTTTATGTTTTCTACTAGGTTTGTGAGTACGTGCTCAGCTTAACTGGTAATCTGGTGTCGACGATGCCGTTGGTGTGAAAGGAGATAATTCCCATGAGAATAGAGTCCGGGGAACTTGGGTCCTTAGGACTAATATTCCGTCCACGTCTGACTTGGACATCAATTCCTAAGGATCTAATCCACCTTGGACCTGGACATTAAGTGCACCACGGACTTCCATTCCCACCTTTGGATTGGACACAATCCTAAGGACGTGCAATCTCACGTTGGATGGCCACTAATGCCCCTAATGACCGATACCCACTCTGTCAGGGGCATTTTTATTCCTAACAGGCTTAATATGTGGCGCCCACATTTTGGAGTTGGAACCACTTCTTCCTATGGGCTTACAGTCCACGTCAGACTTGGACGTTCAATAATTCCTAAGGATTGATGTCCACCTCTGACGGACATTAAGTGCTAAGGACTAATGTCCGCTTACTTTCGGACTTGGACACTATTCTAAGGACTTAATGTCACGTTCGAATTTTGGACAATAATTCCAAACTAAAGAACTGATTGTGTACCTCTGACACCACATTAATTCCTAATTTTGCGTCGACCTTTTGAGATGGACACTAATTTCCAAGGATTGCTAGTCACGTCGTGCTTGTAACATTCTTACTTATGTCCACTTGAAGGAAGGACAACAGTCCTATAAACCATAGTCGGACTATAGTTCCCCTGGCTATGCACATCTTGGGTCTTTTTAAATCCTATGACTATACTGTCTCCGGACTCTATCTCCTGCCATCCCCGGCTGTTATCTGCTAATTTAAATGAAAGACACAATTTTTGATTGGCTTATACAATATCAGAAATACCTGATGATTGTAAGTTACGGTTACCGTATGACAGAAGAAGTATATAACATAAATATGTTAATATTGTTGTTTTCATCATCATGAGCACATCGCTTTCACACGTCAAGAGAATTATAGCGGAATTGGGCGTTTTTGGTGGTCTTTGTTATGGCACGCTCCACGTATCAATCATGGCGAATTTTCCCGCGCATGTCGACGCAATGTGTATCGAGTTTTCCCCCCCATATGTCGAGTGTGCAGCGTTATATTGTGAAGTTTACAAGCGCTAATCTGCCATTTGCCCTCTATAACATCGATTTGTTGCTCTCTATATTGTGGTTTGCATAAATCATGTCCAGTTTTACGCTCCAAGTATCAAATCATGGGAGTTTTTCCCGGGGCATGTCGAGTCTTCACGCGCTGATACGAGTTTTCCTCGGCCTATGTCGAGTGTGCAGCGCGTTATATGTCGCCGAGTTTACAGTGCTATCTTTCCAGTTTTGCCCTCTATACATCGAGTTGGGCTCTCTATATGGTGGTTTGACTATAAATCATGTCCAGGTTTACGCTCCCACGTATCAAATCATGGCGAGTTTTCCCGCGCATGTCGAGATTGGTTCGCGGCGATGTATATCGAGTAGTTTCCTTCGCCATATGTCGAGTAGTGCAAGCGTTATATGTCGAGTTTACAGCGCTATATGTCCAGTTGCCCCTCTATACATCGAGTTTTGCTCTCTAATGTGAGTTTTGACATAAATCATGTCCAGTTTCAAAAAATCTCGCACGTTGTTTTTTTTCAAATGAGGAAAAAACTCTCATGATTTTTTGGTGTATGTGTAAAAAAAATCATGCCGAGTTTGCTCATGTTGAGAAAAAAAATCATGCGGAGTTTCATGTTGAGAAAAAATATGGTCGTATGGTTTGCTTCATGTGAGAAAAAAAATCATGCGAGTTTGCTCATGTTGAGAAAAAAAAATCTTGTCCAGTTTGAACATGTTTGAAAAAAAAATCATGTCCAGTTTTTTAAAAACTCGGCATGATTTATTCTGGACAGGATTTATTCTGGGACATGATTTATTGAAACTCGGCGGCCACATAGAGTTCAAACTGGATAGTCAGCGATGTAAACTCGACATATAGCGGGGTAAACTCCATATACAGCGCATGAAACTCGCCCATAGTTGATACGGGGAGCGTGCCATATTTGTTTCCGTGCGTTTGTCTCAGCATCCCAACCTATAAAAGCTTTAGGTGTTATAGCTTTTTTGTCAACAGGGGCGAAACATTCTCCTTAGGAGCAAAAACCAAGAGTAAATTTCATAACAAATCGAAAATATCCTTCAAAAATCACCACCAATTTTTTTAATTCAATGCCTAATCGAATAAGAAATGGAGATAAGTAACCTATACTTTAACATTTCCGCCAAAATGGAGGGATATCAAATAAGGTTAAATAAAAAAAGAAGAAACTATCTTCAGATGGGGTGAGCGGGTCTGGTATGCGAGTTATTTAAAAAAGACCCCGTGACTTTACCATTAAGCTTAAGTTGCTTTGTTTTCGAGGTTGTTTGATTTCCCCGCCCAATATTTACATTGTTTCTTCAAATGAACACAAAAGAAATCCACGTGAAAAAATGTGTTAATAATTCTTTTTCCAAGACGGGAAATACCAGTAGTAAGAGCATCATTGATTACCTTTTTCTTTATCTGTATACCAAAATGCCCCACTTTTGATGGCTGATGCTTATTATCCCGACGGCGCCGGCAGATTATTTTCAATATTTTTCAACTTCTTTTTCTTACTTACGCAACGTTACTTAAGTAATCGCCGATTTTGCAATCCGTCACCGTTCAAAATTGCGTCATTTTGATATATGTATTCTCCGTGTCCAAGCCATCAGCATATCCAAAATATGATATAAAAGTATCTTAACATGCTAACGAATAGCAATGCAATACTGTAAAAATCCCAACTTGAAATACACGGGACAAGTGGATCTTGACTGCCTATATGAAGGTCATCAATCTATTGATCTGTTGTCACTACAATCCTTCACCTTACCATGAATCTTGCATTCCAATAGAAAGATCATATTCGCGCTCCGGATGAGTTTCTAAAATATTCAGATGTGCGGATTACTTATCAAAAATTAAAATATTCATTAAACCAAACCATCACCAAAAATCATGATTATTGTAAATGAAAGTCAAGGATGATGTCAAAATGAAAAGTTGTCTTGTACATCATTTATCACTCGGAGGAGATATTACCATTGTGAACAGTAATAGGACTTCATATTATATGAGCAGAGCAGTTTCACTTTTCGCGCAGCACATCGGGTAAATCTTATCTGCAACCAATCCGGTTGTAAAATGGCAATTATGTACTTTGTTTTACAAATGTTTTTGGTAGACAGATCGTCCTTCTATTCTTTATTTCCGGTTTTACAACACAGGAAATAAAAAAGCCCACGTGTCATTTTATAAAATTTGCTTGGCAACATATTACTGAACGACTGGATCACAGGAGGCTACTTCCAACAGATTAAAAAAATCTTATTTTATCAGCCAGAATTTCCGAGTCAGTAAAGATACTTTAAAAGTAACTTAAATAGGAAATGCTTACAATTCAGAGTATTTCTAATAATTGCTGGGGTCAAATCTGGTGTGATAACGGGTACAAATGAAACACTTCACAATAAATAGTCGAAGCTGAGCAATTATCGGAGGCTCAACCTACACCCTAAAAATACCCGGTCACATATATCAATAGAATTCATTTATATTGACTATGGCGCCTCGGTGGCTCAGTTGCTCTGCAGAACCCCTTTTGTTCAGATTCCAAACATTAATCTGGAATCTGCTGTATAGCCTTAGCAACGGCGTGTTTTTATCATTTGCCATTTTTTGTCAAAACCAACCGATTTCTATCAAATCTGAGATTGCCTTGCAATTACACCGAAAAAAAGTATTATAAATTCTGGACAAACTTATCTTTAGATTTTATTTTACGTCTGTTACGAATTAACAAGCGATTTATTATCCATCACATTTAGCGCGCAATTTGAACGTCAGAAATTCACCATGCTCACCCATAATTTGTTTCTATTCAGTCGTCCACATACGGCTGAATACAAGGTAACCGTGAAATCTGTCACTATACTGGTGATTTCTTGGGAATTAATGAAATATATAACAAGTTTTGAAGTATTATCTTCCCCAAAATCTAAGCATACTTTCGGTAAGTACTGTAAGGTTTAATTTCATTAAGACTGTGGAATTCGTTTATTGACTCTATGAGGTGATATTAATGCATACCTGTGTGTAACCGATTGGGTGATAGCGTGATCTTTTGATTTTTTTCAAAATAGTAAGTTGATTTTGTACCGAGGAGAAAACGTATCATAAAGTGTATCATAATCATAAATCAAAATCCACTATAATCCTCTTCTGTTAACGACTGTCTGAAGTTTTAAGCAGGGATCAGAATTTGCAAATGTTTCGAAAGTATATTAAGGATTAAAAGATGCATAGTTTGCTTAATCCATGGATTATATGGATTAACAGATGCATTACAGTAAATGTTCAAGGTCAAACGGGGATAACATGTTTAGAATGCCCTATTCTATTCATGTGTCAAATTATCTTATTTTATTGGAATATATGGCTTTATTGTATAATGACAATTGAGTTCAAGCCAAAAATAAAGCAAAAATGCACGTTGTCTATGGGGAAGCGGTAATCCTTTGCTCAATAAACATACTTAAACATACTTGGGACGTTGGTACAAGTTATTAAGACAATGCACCAGTGTAAGAGAAGTGGAAGTAAACATATAGACTATGGGGCGTAGACCAAAATAACAAGCTGCATAACAACTTCCGTAGTCCATTCAAAGGAGAAGACAAAACTCGGTGTAAAATTATTGATAAATTATTAACATGACATAACCGTCTGTTGCCCCATATAAAACTTGCACATTTTCTTAAAAATGAATAAAATGTTACATCAATTTCTCTTTCATAACATCAGTGACCAATGGATATGTATAGACTTCAGCAAACCATTAACTAAAGGTATTACAATGGGCCCTTGTATGCGGAGCCATTGTTATAGCCAGGTGTTATCACCTCCACGATTCAGGTTGAGTAACAAATACCCGTCCTCTTTCACAATAACTAACCAGTTTACATTATGATATAGGTCGTTGACCCTAAGTTTTCTTCTGAAAGCACGGTAAATTGAATACAAATGAAGTTAAGCAATAAGTTACGGATTTTAATTCTGCACAAAGTTGTTAGGTCAAAGCTTGCCCAACAACATTCTGGCATGATGTTTGTTTGTCTTTCTTCCTTTTCGAATAAATGATGAAAAACATGGACAAAGTTAATTGAACACGCACTATAGAAGCTCAAGATTTATTTATTTGCGAATGAGGATAAGTATTTTGCGCTTACGTCATTAAAAAGAGACTTCGTCTAAATCGGAGAGGCGGTAACAGCTGAGTCTATTCAACCGCGAGACAATACAACAATGGTTTTGAACTCCCAGATGAAAAGGAATCTGAAGTGTTTTTCTACACCGCACACCGGGCCGGTGTGAAAGGAGATATGGTCCGGCAGGATTCATAGTCCGGGCTCCATAGACGACAACGGAATAAAGCGTGAAACTAATGTTGCGTAAAGAGTCAACTGAATAGATTGCCCTATTGTTCACCATTGTTCCCGGACTGTGAGTCCGGGGGACTATATCTCCTGCCACACCGGTAATTGAATATCTTTAGCTCGAGCGTCTAGCGTATCTATTGGTCACTGATATTGGGGGAAATAAATTGGAGTGACATTAATTTTTATTAATTTTCAAGAAAATGTGAAAGTTTTATTTGGGGCAACAGATAGTTATAAGATTTTAATAATTTATTATGAATTTACGCTTGGTTTTGCTCTCCTCTCGTGATAGGGATTACGAATAGACAGCGCAGAAGGGCATGGCCCATACCCTAATAATACTGAGTAAAGCGTGACCTTCAAGAGTACTAAAACAAATGATGCGCGAAGCTCACAATGGAGAACACAATAGACAGATGGACAGTGTCATTCTACATCAAAGAACACTTCATCTAGTCCGTCAAACCGGCCGCCCCTGCTCATTATCCTAATATTACAAGAAAAAAAGCTGAGGTCCCTCAAGGCTATCATCTATATATAAAGATGTTATAAATAATAGGAATAAGCAGGTGGACATTGGCGAAATAAATCACCCGTGGTGTTCAGCGTATCCTCCTAATTAATCTTAAAATGACAAAGTGACCAGTGTGGTGCGCTTGTCTTACCTTCATGATAAAAAATTATTCATAAATGAACCTTAATTTTCAATAGGTTACTGAAATGATCAGTTATCAAAGTCACACCAATTTTAATATATAGCACAAAATACATGAATGAAGTGGCTTCAATTAGGGTGTTATAAGTACATTGTTCAACGCCAATTAACCGCTTAAGCAATAAAGTCTAAATGAGTTGAACAAATACACATTCTATGAGAGACTAAAATGTGATACAAGCGATACGATAATGATATTTATTTTATTACTGTATATCAACAGAGGCGATTTAGAAACAGAGTGTTTAATTATTTGCGAATGAAAGCGTTTTGTTTTCACATTACAGGGCGAGTCAGAAAACAACTGGACCCTGATTGTGTCCGCAATTTTACATCTTTAAGAAACATATATCTCAGCATATGTGAAGACATCGGAAAGCTTATCTGATTATCTTTCATTTGTTTCAAAGATAATTTAAATTGGTTAAGTATAGACCGAGCTTTGAATCAAGTAATTAGTTTTGCCCCTGTCCACGGATTGCCGTTTTGCATGACGGTCAATGAAGCAAATCACTGTCCAAAATAATGATATGGGTATGTCTATAATTTTGTGAATTTCTGTATGGTATCTTAATGGTCTAAAAAGCCAGTGGTAATGATAAGATTGATTTGAAACACTTTTTAAAAAAGACATGGCCTACAAAGACAATACTTGTGCATCTGTCTATATGCTTCAAAAGGTTGAATCCGATGGCTGTTTCTTCGTATGGACTGTTTCATTCAACTCTTGCAGGAACCGATACATGTATGAAGTTGCTTTGTTTTTCAAATGATTTTTATGAGCGTGACGGTATAGAAATGTATGGAGGGCATCAATAGTAAATCCTAACTGCATTTGGTGGGTTTAAATATCTTCACACCACTTCTGCACTCAATAAATAGCTCGATTTCCCTCTGGACATTGACTCTCTTCCATGAACGCCGTCATTTTAATGTGAACGGTAGACGGAGTGTAAAACCGACTACTTAAATTTAAAAGACTGCAGCACGGTATATACCTAACCGATATGAATGATCTTTGCAGCAAAATTAAAGCTAATAAAATAAGCTTTCCGTCACACCACATATGTTAGATATATATTTCTTAAAAGATGCAAAATGGCGGACACACTCAGGGTCCATTTTTTTCTGACTCACCCAGTATTTTCGAAAGCTAATTTCGCAATAACCTTTACACCTTACAATAGTACTTAAATAGAAACACTGTTATTTTAATCTCGGGTAATACGAATGATTGAGCGACTGCCTGAATTATCTTAAAAAATTAAAGCATTATTACACCAGATACGATACTTTTCAGCAAAGTTACCTTTCTAGCAGGTTAATGTTCATCTTACAGTAGCATCTTAATGATTTATAAGTCCACATTCAAACGAAGCTTCTAAATGTTAATGTTAATATCCAAAATTCAGGCTTTGTGCATAGTAACAAACTCATTTCATGTGTAAAAGTATTTGTAGGGGAAAAGATTGGCCACCGTTTAGCCCTAAATTGATTACACGGAAAGACTGGAAGCAAAGTCAAAGTTTGGAAAAAAGCATAGGTAGAAACAGCTGACGGTATGTATGCTCAGCCATCAATGTGATTATTTTAAATGCCGGGAATGCATTTTATACTAGCTAATGTGAACTAGAGGTTCAGAGGGCAAACTGTTATAAATCGACCGAGTCAAACAATGTGGATTAGCTTGAGACGTGAGAATGTTCTGGCGAATCAGGTTCTTTGTACCAATGAGCCTCAGAGGGTTATTTGCTGAAATTCATAAGATAATTGCTTCTTGATGCGCTACCTTCGGACGAAAAATGTGTTATTTTAACAATTATTAAACACCTACCATGCGATTAATGCAAAATAAAATTTAATACAATTAGGTGCCTCGTTGAAAGGAAGGCGCAAGTCCAATAAAACTATGTTAAAAGGAAATCATGTAACTCTTCTATGAACCTTAATTAGTATAAAATGTAAAAGCAGTAGGATATTTATGAGTGATTTCAATTTTGAATTTCCATGGCAAAACACTACAGGACATTCTTCTCCCGAGCAGGAGAGTTACGCCCCTCTTTCGCTAGTACGATGAACATTAATAGGACTTAGCCTTAAATGTTAAAGAAAACAACTAAAATATTTTAAACTGGAAGAACATGTAAATAAAAGTTTAAAATATTCCTCATCCAACGTAAACACAATAGTACCAAATATACAGATATTAGATAATCAAAATATGTAAAAAATATGGTTAGAAATATAATTCTATTTATACGGATCAGACATGGTTTATTGGCAAAAACAACCAATACTACAGGTAATACTCCATGGATCAAAGAGAGAAAGATGCTGGCACTAGAGACCTTGGTTACGCATATCGGCGAAGTAAATGATTTCTGCGCATTTAATATTGTTCATAATTATACATCCTTTCAATACCCTGGGTTATGTCAAGTGCAAAAGTTGCACAATTTTATTGGACAATGAATAAAATGTCATCACAATTTCTTTTCTAAATATCAGTGACCAGTAGAATACATATGGGCATTGACTCGAGCAAATTAGAGCACGTGATATCCAGTAAATCCACACGGTATGGCAGAGGAAGCCCTACAAATTACTTTTCAACTGTATGAAATAACAATGGCTCGTACTCCCGGATAAAAGGAATTTCAGGTGAATCCCACAGGATTAAGATTGAGCCGATATTTTGTCATGGACCAAAGTACAGTATACTCGTCCTCTTTCACGAATAAATAAATCTTAGCGGCTTCTACTGTGCGTTTAATAAACTTGACCATATACTTCATCATTTTTCCGAAAAGGAAACCAAGATGAACAAACAAATCATAAAGAAAGTTGTGGCAGGACTGTGACCTAACATCTTTGTGCAAGAAAACAAAACTTAACTTACAGTAACTTGTCGCGTAACCCCCATTTCTTTTGACTTACGTGTTGTTAGCATAGGTCGCTCGACCCCCTTCTTTTGTATTTTTCTAATACTTTAGTGGTAAATGATAGAAATGAGGTCCCACAATAAGTTATTGATCTTAGTTCTGCACAAATATTTTAGGTCACGCGTAACCAAGCAAACATATCCACCGTGGGTTTTGTTCACATAGTTTCTTTTTTCAATAAATGATGAAATATACAGTCAAAAATATGGAACTCACAGAGAACCCAAGTTTATTTTATCGCGAACGAGGCAGCTCAATCCAAACTGGCATAGACGTTTCCATATAGAGTCCCAAAGTATAACAAAAGAGTTGCCATGATTCCGTCCTGCGCTACTGCACAACATCATACAGGCCATGACGGAATAAAAGGCAGTCTGCTTCATTTGCGTACTTGAGACTTCTAAGTGAAACGTCTATCCAAAATGGGCGGGGACACCAGTCTATAACACCTGACATCTATTCAACGTGCATCGCGAACAAAGATCTGCAGTTCCAACTAAAACAAAGGGGAAGCTGCAGTTCTTTGTCCGCTGAATACCAGGTGGATTACTTGTCAATAATGCCATAGTGGTGAGTCAATGTAGATATACACTAAGTGTATGTCCCTTGATCAACGATATTCAGAAACAGAAATTGAGATGGCCAGTTTATTCACTTTAATGAAAAGTGCAACATTACAATTGCCATAACCAATAAATGGTAATTATAAAATTTAATTTTTAATTTTAGGTTGTTTTTTTGTTTTAAAAATGTGTTTTCTAACAAAATGAACAATGTTTCTTTGATCCCATGGCAATACGTGATTAATAAGCACTTGTGGTCGGGCTATAGGTATAGTGAAAGAAAGGCACAACTCCATTGGAGTCGGGCATTTCTTCCATTCATATGTATTGATCAGCACATTCAAAGTATGAAATGGGGCTTATAATGATTGAAATAGCAGGGCTTATTGACAATTTATCTCGAATAACCTGTTATCAATATAGTAAAAGTTTGACTGGATTAATCATACCAAAATTGAAGCAATAGTAAATTCTGCCAATTGTTTCTTTGCTATGCATATTTATTCAGTTGTCCATTGGAACCCAGATGACTGGAACATCGATGCTGGAAAGGGACAAAGCTGATAACAAATTAACATTTCAAATCCTTCGAAGTTTTCGATGTTTAATGCATTTAAAGTCAATACTAAGTAAAGTGCCTATACAATTTGTGTATATATCAGCATCTTCTGAAAATAGAACCACGTTTGAAAAGGCAATGGGTGTTTATAATGTGTGAAGAAGCACCCTAGATAAATCCGTTTCAATTAAAGTAATTCGTATCAGTTAAAAAAACACCACAGTAACCATGAAAGCGATTTTATTCACATTTTAAGAAAAACAGTATGCTTGCAAATCATTGGTTAGTTGTGTTATTCTTCCTGAAATATCAATATTAGGGTCAAATTACTTCGTCGTATAAGTGAAAGACAGCCATTATATTTTCTTCTACATGCTTATTACGTAGTCTGCTGCTGACTATTGAATTGCACAATATAGAGTGATTATCTTCATTATCGTAATTGCTATTCTCCCCTACAAAAACGTAAACGCATTTATTTATACTTTACGCGCTTTTAAAAAGATGTATGACTAGAAGGTGAGGGCTCCATAAAAAGTTGTCGCTGGAGAGTATCCCTCCCAAAGCAACTAATTTTCGTGACTAAAATTGACGAACATTGGAGACTGTTTAGCGCACGTTGTTTCTAATGCGAGCTATGACAAGAGACCAATTTGATTTCGCTCGTGGAAAATGCAAACTCCCCGAGCTTATATTTCAGTCCGCGATAGAGAAATATAACTGGGTCTCACGCCAGCGGCGTCCCAGTTCAACCAGTCGGATTGGGTGTCACATATGTGCACTAGAACTCCTAGCCAGAGGCAAAAAGGAAAAAGTAATCACTTCTGTGATTCGTAAAGTAAATCAAGCGAAGCTGGCTAAACCGCAACAAGTGATGTCACATGTCTAGATACATACAGCGTTATATTCCCTCCAAAAGAATTGATCAAATCCAATGTGGATTGATAGAAAACGATCCTAGTGAGTAACGTACTCAGACAATTCTCTTTTTGGAGGAAAATTAACTACGGGGCCCAATTACGGCAGTGGTTTTGAGCAAGGCGACTGTAAAACGATACCAATAAGGATTTACGAAAAAAGGTCGTTTGGAGAACCTTTACAAACAACACCTCTGTTGTTAGTGCGGTGTCGCTGAAGAGAATGGCATTTGGGAAATTGATTGGGCGTGTGCGAAAGGTTACTTCAATTACTCTCTTAAATGGATACTTTCGCAGTTTAGTCTCTTAAATAGATGGCTTGCAATTACATTGCTAAATATACAACTTAGTATATTTAAAACAAGCAGCATATATAGATCTTTAAATTCAGCAGGTGTTTTACAAGCGATATAATGTTTTGAAGACTGTCCCATTAATTAGATTTGTCCAAATCAATACCTTCCAGTTTCCTACAATTTATAGAATTTAACGTTTTGTCACTTTTGTTGTGAGCGAGAATAACTTAGAAATATTCAATTTTAGTTAAAGCTACATATGATTACTAGGCAAGTCATGAAACAAAATTATCGATTTGGGAAACAGCACATTTTATTAATAAAAAAATCTAATACACTGCTGTTATTATCAATTTGAATGGTATTATGTCGAATATATTTTTGCTAATACCAGCAAAACACATGAAATTGGTATATTTATAAGAGCATGTTCTAACAGCAGGTGGATTAATGGACTACGATCACATTTTACACAATAAGTTAAAAATAATCTTTTTAAATTGGCAGTAAATGATGAACATAGAATAAGTACTACCGGCCAATTTGATTGGTATTTTATAAAGTTGTATGACGGAATTAGCTAATCAAAGAAACGGTATGAAAAGCTTAAAGGTACATACAGATATATGATGTGATGAACCAATCAGATGTACTGTAAGCTAGTAGATCTGATTGATTACACACATGTACAAAGTTAAATTCAGAACCTAAGCAAAAGAAGATTTATCGAACAAGACACCGACACGTCTAAGAATGATACCAAATTGAAATGCATTGAAGTGGTTAATGTATACACCTACAGAAAAAGAAAGTTCAAAATACAATTAATAGATTAAGAATAACGTTGTCAACGAAATAATTACAATTAGGTTTTTTTTCAAAATTTTTCCTAATTTCAACATGTAGGCTGGTTTATGGATATCTAAAATTATTTATTTTTTTTTTAATTTAACCTGCGATAAAATTACCTTGCCGACCATCAAAGCATGATAAAAGCTCAAAGGCAAAGTTTTTGTTTTGCAATAAAGCAAAATTTCAAACATAAATTATACCAAACGCAGGTGAACAAAATATCTGAGAGATTTGCTTTGCTTGGCAGTAACCTGTTCGTCTGGCATCTTCTACCCAGACCGAAATGTCTAGTGACACAACAGATCGATTTTTCTTGACTTTTCTCGTCTTTATAAAGGTTTTATAAATAACACAATTGGAAGAACATTTTATTCATTTTCATTCAAATAAGCTACGAGGAATACGCCCGTCATTTATTAATCAATTTCACTACTTTAACAATTGACTTTAATCTGAAGTTTCATAAGCATCCACGTTGCTTTCTTAAAATATGTTCAAGTCACATGCCTTATACGCCCGACATGTATTGTCAGTTTCAAAGTTATTGTTAAATATATCATGTTTCTTCAGATACAGCACTGTATTATAGCACTATCAGCTTCAGGTTCTGATGTAATCATCATTGGGATTACCAATTAGTCAATGCACACGATTGAGCCACGAAACTATCTGATCTACCGATAATCACAAGCTGTGTAAATCCCATTGGAATGGATGAAAAACAGATAGTCTTTAATAATCTTTTATATCTCTGCGTGAGTTAAGCATGGCATTTGCACTGATTATCTGCTTGCACAGCTTTTTAAGGGACACCCTATATTGTTTTTTTCTGAAACCGAGATTTTTGGGTATTTATAATACTTACCAATAGATTAAATTACACTTGAAAGGAATGTGCTGAAAACGCCGTCTCTATGTAATTTTTCTGTCGTACAAGATAGTTAAGTCAAGCATGCCTCCAAATAGCGCCTATTTTGGGAGCAAGCAAGTTCAAAACATTTTGTCCTATAAATCTCTTTAAAAAATTTTAGTATGTGTTCTACGACCAATCAATGGCAAAATTAGGGAAACTTATATCCTCCGAATACTTGCTGTGACCCTTTAAATAGACCAGTCCATTCTGAGATCAGATATTTTTATATAAATTTTATAACATTTAAAAATAATTACGTCAAAATATTTCCAAAGTTACGAAACAAGTACAATGTTCTGTTTGTGTGGCAAAAGTTCCTTTGAGACTTAGGTCCTACATTGAAGGGGAAAGGTATTTTGAAGAAAACATAATCAAAACAACGGAAAAGGGCTAGCGGCAAGATTCATGTATCTACTTTTCAGTACAGACTCTCAGAGATAAATTAGAGCCACGTCCTGCTTATACAAGACTTGATATATTGTGCATAATAAATTACAAATACGTGCCATATTTTTATGGGCAACTGGCCAAAAATAATTTATAGGTATGGATTATGATTTCGAACCAATCATTTCGTACTGCATAAAGGAGTTCCACTGGGATAGTTTAGAGGGCATCTATAGCCTATTTTAAGATTAAGAGTAGCACTGATATATTTCTACATGAGGCAGGCACTGTCAGTGATTTGCTAGATCAGAAAATAAAAAAAAATAGAACTTATCCTTCACATTCAAGCTGTTCCTGCAAATTTTCGGATGGGTCACTGATAACGTCTTTATTGTTCTTAATCCCAAGATTATGTGTGAATTACCTCAGGAACGCACTAATTTTGTTTGTTTTTTACGTCGGTATTTTATTTTTGGAATTGAGACTATTTTAAGAATGAGAATGCCGAGATGTTTATAGCCTTAATTACACAGGAGGAGGAATGCATTTCAATATCGGTACTATTTTTAATTTTCTTAATATTGCCAATCAAACATGCAATATCGATGTTTTGGTTAATTTGCTTAAAATAGGCGCACAAAGATACACTTCAACTACCAATTGCAACCCCTTAAAGCTTGGTTCAAATTGATCATGAAAGTTACATGTTTATTAACACTAACAGTGTATAAGGTCTTCTAAACTCCCGTTGGTGATGGTATGGGGGTCAAAATTTGCAATGTTTTACCAAAACTCCGATCATTAGTGATCATTGGTTCAACAAAACCATAACAGGGAAAAAATGGAAAATCGGTTGTACCTGATGATTCAAAAATAAACGATTTTTATTTTTATATGCGGTTAAATATTTGCAGCAAATAATTTTTACATAAAAAGTTTGTTCAGAATAGAAACTCATGAATAAATATACATTTACAATGATGAAATAAAAATTGTAAAAAGTTATTGCCAGTTACGATTTCATGGCAAAACAAATTTTGATAGCGCCAGCGAAAATGCTTATACACACATGGCCAAAACCCCAACAAAAGTATGCAACATGCTAAAAAACGAATTCATAATCACCATTAATGATTTCAAATTGCAATCATGGATCTTGACATTAAAATATGTATAAAATTCCAATTATGTGTTTTCATACAGGAATGCCATGAGGTGAAAAAAAACGTTTTTGATTTGATTGTCATGTCCCCACAATATTGCGATTAAAGGAGATAGCCACGATAAACTTGCCCGATTTGCACTCCAGAAAGACAAACAGACCAAAGAAACAGAAGACATGGTGTCAAAAACAACCGTTAATGTATGTACGGGTGGATGAATAGGGTTTATTTAAATGTTTATGGGAGAAAAACATATAGTGGTTGTATGAGACCGGAAATGAAAAAGTAACGAAATGCATTTGAATGATAATCACGGGGTTACGCAATAACCATTCAATTAAGCGTTTTTATTTTTTATTTATTTTATTTATTACAATTTAGAGGGCGAAGCACTGCAGATGTAACCAAACAGGGTTAACCACTTTCTACTAGGGGATCTCTCGAAACTGACCAGAACGGCTTGGGACAATCAAGGCGTGACCACCCTACTCTTCTCGAAAATGACTGTGATATAACATGTACAGGTATGACTCTCTGTACCTGGGACCGAGGCCTACGTCCCTCCGAAGGACGAATCTTCTCGTGGTTCATTTGCCCAGTCCAAATGAACCACGGGGGAAAGCGGCATTCCTAGTTTTATCAAATAGTTCTTATACAAATTAATCCAGAGAAATTTTAGTACCCGATTAATCCTCTCTAGTGGCCCTACCGGGGTTGGTAACCGGGGACCTCCTGCAACCAATAGGCAAATATCCAAATCAGTGGGCCACGCTCTCCCTCATGACAACAGCACACTGTCAACGGTGTGATTAAAAGGTTGTTTTTCAAGTTATCATGTGACCCCTTTTTTGCCATTAAACTTGTTTCCGATTCCACTGTGATGAACGTGCTCAAATCTTTTATTTTACATTATATCTTTTCCGGTCCATCAACACAACCGATTTTTCGCCCTAAACGTTTAGAGTGGACCCTGGCAAAACCCGTGAATTCATTTGAAGTAGCGACTATTTTGCAGCCTTTGTGACGTTTTTCTTTTTCGGTATTTCTTTCTTGGGTACAATCGGCAAGTTATCATCAGCTAGCTCCTTAAAACCGCCATATCTAGGGATCATGGCAATCAAATTATACGTTGTCGCACTAACTTATTCTGGGAAACTCATCTGATTGAAAATTACAATTTGACACACATTCCGTAATGGTGTATGCCGGACTTCTTGGTAACATTTGAAAGCAATTTTTTAATATAAATTTGCTTTTCTGCATGTTTGCAAATACTTTTGACCAGTGTGGTTTATTTATTACCATAAAACCAACGCCCGGCCGATTTGATTTTTTTTTCAACCATTAAAAACTTATGCGCAACTTCTTTATTTAGGCCAATTACATAAAATTGGCCAAAAGTAATTCAGGCGAAAAAAAAATGGGCGCACTAAATCCTGCCCCCCCCATCCTTACACACTTAGTGTAAAACATTTACACTATTTCTACTTTTCGTCATTGTTCTACTTCTAAGCAAATTTCATTCGGCTGGTATATGGATTTCTTGCTACTCAATTAGCATTGAAATTTAATCATAAAATATGAGGTTGAAATAAGTATGGAGTCATCGGAGATCACACGAAAAAAGAGAAGCCTAATGGATTTCCTAACTATTTTTTTTTTTTTTCAAATTAATACATAGAGATCAATATCTCACTTCCGTTATGTTTTTGAATCTATTAACACTAAAACTCAGCGTAGCAATAGTTTGACTTACGCGAGGCGAATCTCCTTGTAAAAGCGACAACAGTTATGGTACGGGTGTCGCGGTAGAAATCCGATGAGTGACTATAATTTTATCACCCATTAACGAAAAATACATGATAAAGACATTATTTGGAATTAATTCAATCATACTTGTTTCTTAATAAACGGTACCATGCAAGCGGTTTTTTTTTTTTTGTTTTTTTTGTAAAGTGTTACAACATTTTCGCTTAAATTATGTTTTTTTTTTTTTTTTTTTTTTTTTTTTTAAATGTTTTAGAAATGGTGTTTTTTGCTTTTTTTACATTTTGTACAATTATCAAATTAGCATAGACCAATGGAGGGCATCCACCACGTGCTAAAATTATCACTCTTTCCATTATACAAATCCATATTTTTTTATTGACACTAGTGAACATTTAAAAATAGTTTGGATAGTTTTCGAGGTTTTCTTTGTGTTCCTTGATTTATGAAATTTTAGAGGAATAAAAAATCAGTCCACTTTTAAGTTTTTAAAAAAGAAAGCCGTTTTCCCCAAAATGATTCATTGAAACCATTTTTGTTTCAGCACCGTGACGTGGATTTAAATTAAAACAAAAAATGTTTTAATTAATTTGAATGAACTATATGTAGCAGACTTACGTTGAACAATAACATACCAAATGTTTTTTGAATACTTACAATACACAACTCTACTAGTCTACGCAATAAATGTTTCCTGAAAGGTGAAATTCCGTTTTGTCCTTTTTTTAAAAAAAGAGTAAACCTTTTATTCGATCCTTTTTTACACTTTTCTATTTCACTGATTTTAGGTAATCATAGCATAATTTTTTTACCATGAAGTTTAACCTGCCTCGTAAATGCTAGCATCTACCTAAACCTGATTCAGCAAGACAGTAGCGCGCGTGATGAGTATATTTCTTGATATCCTTCGCTATGTACTCAACCTCAGCAATCAGTGTAGCTATTTGTATAATGTAATTGCAAGCTTTATGAACCATAAAACTGAATTACTGTTCATAATGTTACAAAAATAAGCGCCCCTAAATTACTCCCACACAGCTTTGACTCCTACCATGGTTTTCAACACAAATTTGTTTTGTTTAGTTTCTCTTTGCTGTTTTATTCACACACCCCGCGTCAAAATGATAAGGCCAAAGAGGAAAAAAAGGCAATCAGGTTCTGACGATAACTTCATTATAGATGCTTGTAAAAGAAACTCAAAGTAGAAACGTGCTTTCTCCACTTACATGCACAACAAAACCGCAAATATTACAGCCAAAGAAAGTCAGCGACCGGAAATGTACACGTCCTAATGACGTGAAACATTGAAAAATGGCAAAACAATTGAATAATTTCTTTAAATTGCAATTTGAACCCGTTTTAATTTACGACTAAGACTGGACAGTTTAAAATGGTGCATTGCATTTGCCTTTTTAAGTGCTGGCCGATTTCAGACATTTTTCAATTCTATATATTCATAAATATGCTTCCGATAAACCTCTTTATATTTGATAGGGGAAAAGTATATATTTAAGTATAAACTTATACAGCTGTATGTTTTAATATACATGTAAACTCGTTCGTTTCTTTACTACTTCTATAACAATCATGTTTTTATGTTAAAATTTTCACAAGAGAACCGATTTATTTTTTCGGAAAAAAATCTCAAACTTTAAATTTACTACAACATTTTTTCCATATCAATTAGGTCATTTTTTTGTTGGCACCATACTAGCGACAGAAACATTTCTGGTTCTTAATCAGTACTCTCTTGCTCTTCGTTCATATTTATAGGTTGAAAGCCTGAAGCTACTTACATTATTTTAGTTAGTGTATATTTGGGTGTTGACACAAGAAAGACCGCAATAAATATATTAAATAAAATGGTTATTACTCTTCACATGTCTAAACTTTAAAAATGATTTTGGTTTTGGTGTTGGCGACGACCTGGTGAATTTTTTATTTTTTTTCACATTGAAAACCAACTTTCAATGCTTGACGGCAACCCATTAAAACAACAATTAGTAAACGTTCATAGAGTGCATTGAGTCCATCCACAATGCACCAGTTTTGGATATTTCACCTCAACAAGGTCATGTGAATCTCCACAAAAAAATCCTATGCTTAACACATAAAGCCCTGTAGTGGGGGGACGTAATTGAACGATCTTAAATTTGGTGTGCAAATCCGGATAAAACTGTGAAGTTTTGGTACAACAAGTACGTTATCCATTGGATAACAAAAACAATTGATGGAAGCACTTGCCCACACCCCTTTCATGGCCCCCTGCTTGGATTTCAAGGTTACGCAGGGGTAAAATTTTTAAATTTCCGATTGTGTTGAAAAAGCACACCAAGATGTCTTTCTGGTTACAAGATCTAAAAGGTATAGTTATATTACCTGTGACCTTATCAGTGTAGGAATTATGGGATAAAAACGGTTCAAAATGGTAAAACAAAGGTCAATTTTTGGTTTTTTTGGTACAGGGGGTCAAAAATTAAAAGTTGCTCCAATTTTTGTAAAATGTGGTTCAAATTGTTGGTTTAGCTCATAATGAAATGATCGGAATAGTTTTGACTATCTTACGTGGTCTGTTTTATTAACCAAATGGCGAAAAATGTCAACAGCTATTGGCAGCTAATTGGATTCTATTGACCTGGGCCCTTTTGTGTTGAATAACGTGAAAAATACGCATAACAGACAAGGCAAGCTATTCCTCTTTCAATCCTTTAATCTAGGGAAACAATTTTTTGCACCACAAATTAACTGATCAAAGCAACTTTTAACTTTTGACCCATTTACACACCAAAATTGACTTTTTCACCATTTTTACAGTTTTTGTAACCCCATAACTCCCCGGAACATAAGCCATAGATAGGTAAACTATACCTTTTCTTAGTTCTTGTGACCAGACGAACACCATGGTGTGTGTTTTAACACATTCAGAACATTTTAACTTTTTTGACCCCTGTCATAACCTTGAAACCCAGCTGGGGGCCATTAAGGGGGAGGTTGGCAAGTGCTTCCATCAATTTATGGATTATCACTGCACTAAAGTACTTGTTTGCAAAAATTCACATTTATCCGGAAGCGCACACTCTTACACTACAGCCCACTGCTACTTACTTTTACACTCATTCCCCCAAAGCATAGTACTTTATGGTCTTTTAGCATGATCACGTAATGTCCTGGTGGTTCTTTACACTTCTTGAACACTTTTTATCCCTAGTTCTGACATGTGTTTTTGTACAGTATAATTAGGCACGTAGCATTGCATATTTATTGGTTCAAATCAATAAAAATATCAGCTAAATCTACCTTAAAACTACAACGCAACAAAGTCGTATCTACACTTTTTGTGTTTAAGTATTCATGAAAACGATTTTTTTGCGCAAGATGACATCATGCAATACTCTACAGTATAAATATTTTACCTTTACGATTTTTTATAACGTTTTTTGCAACTTGTGAAAGAAAACGAATAACATTCGCGGTAAATCCCCTTTGGTGGCCCCTATCTTGGTTATCGTACCTCCCAAATTCGGTCACACTTGGGTCCCAGGCTTGTACATTTTAATCCAATCCATCGCTGGCTGCTTCGTATCGGCCATAGCCGGGTCTTCCTATTACAACCAATCAAATGCCATCATTCCCTCTACTTGTCGTTTGTTGTTTAAAGATTCGCGCGGATTTTGGTGCCACTTCGCTCCATGTTCGCTGTGTGGAAAATTTAGTCCACCCACTTGCACTTTCATTACATTCTAACGAATTAGTGGTGGTGCTACATGTCCTTCAGCAGGCCATGTGTTTACTCTTTACAAATCTTACAATTTTTTCATACTTGCATTTTCATTATTTCGCCTATTAAATGTAAAGTAAAGATTTAGACTAAACAATTATTCGTATTAGGTGTTACAGGTACATTCAAGTCACCTGGAATATGCAAGATGAAAATCATCATCTCCAAAGTCGGCACATTAATAATTTGTTATTGTTAACACCTGTATTAAAAGATATGCTTACATTTTAAATTGAGCTCCATATGTCAGGTATATACATTGTACGCTGTTCATTTCACCTGAGAGCAGATAAGTCATCGCTTACTTAGTTTCCATCCTTTAATTAGATGGTTATAGAATAAATTGGCGTAGGGTCCTTACCGAGGTAGCGATACTGGGGGGGGGTAGTAAAATATATCTAAAAAATAAAAATGCGGTATTTTATATAGCGCTTTTACATAAGATCAAAGCGCTTTACATTTATTTCGCTGCTACTAGGAAATCCCCACAGAATAATCTAACACCCCTGTTCTTGCTAAACATAGTTAATTTAATTCATTCTTAACTTGAAACAACTACTAGTTTAAATTTTTAAGTGTATAATGTTCGAGAAAATTCAAAAACCAAATGGCCTCTTTTTAGTAAAAATTGGCACTCATGAAAATAAATGTTCGCCCTTAATTTCAAGGTCGAACAATATTTTTAAATGTTTCTTCATTTGTTGTTAATGTTTTAGAATAGTCTTGAACTATTCCTATGGGTTAGGGTACATATGGACCCCCCTTGACCACCAACGGACATGCCCACGACCTTGACCACTTAAGTGTTAATATATTAAAAAAATGACATACATTGAGAAAATTATTTTATGTGGACATTGAAGAACGTTCAAAAATACTTCCGTGACTTGCTTTGATTATTCAAGGCTATTGTTTTTCTTGCTAAATTCGAGTACAAAGCGATTTGCGGCAAGTTATCATTTGCCAGCTCTTTTAATCCGATATAAAACGTCAATCGAATCAAAATTGTATTCTGGGGAATAACATCTGTTTGAAAAGCATAATTTCAGCAGTCAATACGTCATGTGTAGTTAAGAACCCATGGAACAATTTGAACTCAATTTGTAAATTAGATTTTTTTTTTCTGGCTGTTGCAATATTTTGGCCAGTGTGTGTATTTGCCAGTTAGGTCCTGTTTTCTTTGCATTGCAAACTAGAAGTGTAAACCTAAGAAGTTATAAAAATATGTAAATGGATACTGAACTATCAATGTCCACAATGGACATTGCAGGTATTCAAAACTTATTTAATTGATTGTAACTTACAGTGTATTTGACTCTCTAACACCAACGGTTTTTGAAATGCCAAAAAAAATATTGGATGACCCATAATTTGTCCCTAAATTTAAGAGTTCGTCATTGGCAACCGTCAAAATTTTGGGGTTTCCTGGCCGTCATTTTTTTTTAGACACTAATGATCCCAGTTCTCCCAATTTCCCCTTCCACATTTTCACCAGCCTTACATTCACCATGTAAATTAACACTGCTTCCTCTGTTTTGGTATGGAGTTTATTTTACAGAACTACAAGCTTCATGTTTTTAGTAAAGCACTACTGCAAAGCTTTACCGGCTGTGTCTTTGATGACACCTGTAACTCCCTGTGAGAGCCGAGCGAATATTTTTCAACCACCGATAGTATCCATCGAAATTTCACGCGTGCAGTCCACTGAATTCGTAAATGGAATATACGTTGTCTGCTTTCTGTTACACGTACTTCACAAATATTTGTTGAAACCCTTTGGTTTGGAATACTTGCAGTAAAGGGATCGCTTAAAGCTGCCCGTGAAATCTAACATCAGAGTTTTGGGGAAATAACGCTAAGTGGATAAAGAAAAAAGTAGTGAGGTTAAAGGGTGGCAAATTTTCCAAAAAAAAAAAAAAAAAAAAAATATGTAAAGTAAATGGATACTGAACTATCAATGTCCACAATGGACATTGCAGGTGTTCAAAACTTATTTGATTGTAACTTACAGTGTATTTGACTCTCTAACACCAACGGTTTTTGAAATGCCAAAAAAAATATCGTCGCTGGGCGGGAAAAACCTCATATGTAACTCCAGAGGTCAAATGCAAAACCTCATATGTAAAAAGTGGGCCCCAGTGCTAAAACCTCATATGTGCATTTTGGTCACATCGGATTCTAGCTTGAATTTCATGCCAAATATGATAGTAAATCATATGCCACTTTATTTCAGAAGCTGGAGTAAATAATTATCTAAATATATTTAGAAAGGAAAACCTTTCTAGTGCATGGCATTACAGCAAATTATTCAGTTTTTGGTGTCTCTCGAAAATGTTACATATGAGGTTTTGTCATGTAACCGTTTTTACTACATGTGAGGTTTTGCTTTTAAAGGTCAAATGCACATATGAGGTTTTTCCCGCCCAGCGACGATATTGGATGACAACATATTGTCTAATTTTAAATTTCGCATATGGCAACGCCAAATTTGGGGTTTCCTGGCCGTCATTGTTTAGACACTATGAGCCAGTCTCATTTCCCCTTGCCACAGTTCACAGCCTTACATTCACCAGTGTAATTAGACACTGCACCCTCTGTTTTTTGGGTATGATTTATTTTACAGAACTTACAAGCTTCATGTTATAGTAAATGCACATACATGCAAAGCTTACCCGGCTGTGTCTTTGATGACACTGTAACTCATAGTGAGAGCCGAGCAACATATTTCAACACCCGATAGTATTCATCGAAATTTCACGCTGCAGTCACTGATTCGTATGGAATATACGCTATGTTTTCTGTACAACGTACTTCACAATATTGTTGAACAGCTTGGTTGGAATACTGCAGTAAAGGGATCGCTTAAAGCTGCCCGTGAAATCTAACATCAGAGTTTTGGGGAAATAACGCTAAGTGGATAAAGAAAAAAGTAGTGAGGTTAAAGGGTGGCAAATTTTCCAAAAAAAAAAAAAAAAAAAAAATATGTAAAGTAAATGGATACTGAACTATCAATGTCCACAATGGACATTGCAGGTGTTCAAAACTTATTTGATTGTAACTTACAGTGTATTTGACTCTCTAACACCAACGGTTTTTGAAATGCCAAAAAAAATATCGTCGCTGGGCGGGAAAAACCTCATATGTAACTCCAGAGGTCAAATGCAAAACCTCATATGTAAAAAGTGGGCCCCAGTGCTAAAACCTCATATGTGCATTTTGGTCACATCGGATTCTAGCTTGAATTTCATGCCAAATATGATAGTAAATCATATGCCACTTTATTTCAGAAGCTGGAGTAAATAATTATCTAAATATATTTAGAAAGGAAAACCTTTCTAGTGCATGGCATTACAGCAAATTATTCAGTTTTTGGTGTCTCTCGAAAATGTTACATATGAGGTTTTGTCATGTAACCGTTTTTACTACATGTGAGGTTTTGCTTTTAAAGGTCAAATGCACATATGAGGTTTTTCCCGCCCAGCGACGATATTGGATGACAACATATTGTCTAAATTTAAGATTTCGTCATTGGCAACGTCAAAATTTGGGGTTTCCTGGCCGTCATTGTTTAGACACTATGAGCCAGTCTCATTTCCCCTTGCCACAGTTCACAGCCTTACATTCACCAGTGTAATTAGACACTGCACCCTCTGTTTTTTGGGTATGATTTATTTTACAGAACTTACAAGCTTCATGTTATAGTAAATGCACATACATGCAAAGCTTACCCGGCTGTGTCTTTGATGACACTGTAACTCATAGTGAGAGCCGAGCAATATATTTCAACACCCGATAGTATTCATCGAAATTTCACGCTGCAGTCACTGATTCGTATGGAATATACGTTATGTTTTCTGTACAACGTACTTCACAATATTGTTGAACAGCTTGGTTGGAATACTGCAGTAAAGGGATCGCTTAAAGCTGCCCGTGAAATCTAACATCAGAGTTTTGGGGAAATAACGCTAAGTGGATAAAGAAAAAAGTAGTGAGGTTAAAGGGTGGCAAATTTCCCATGATTGTTTAAATGCTTCTTACCAGAAAAGTTCAGAGCAAGTTCCAAAAGTAATTTTATTACTATAGTAAATCTAAACACTAGTTAGCATAACGTAATCTGATTTTTACTAAACCTGTAAGGGACCAAATCAATACTCAACCGGCGGGCATTTTCCGGTTTTGCCCTGTCCCAGGCGGTTCATTTAATCCGCTGAATCTTCTGAATCCTCTAATCCGATTAAGTAATTCAGCAAACTCAATGATTAATTGAACCGCGCGGAACCGGACAGAACCGGTGTGAAAGGAATCATAGTCCGGCAGGTATGATAGTCCGGGCTCCATAAACGACAACGGAATAAAGCGTGAAACTAATGTTGCGTGAAGAGTCAACTTAATCGATTGCCCTATTGTTCACCATTGTTCCCAGACTGTGAGCCCGGAGGACTATATCTCCTGCCACACCGGAAAACGCCCGCCAGTTGAGTATTGAATTCGTCCCTAAGTGTAAGGGGTGAAATGTTAAGCTCAAAACCATTGCTCCAGACCTGGGAAAAAACTCTTTGTGCAACCCTGATCCACACGAAAGTCTATAGGAGTCACGCATGCTACAAAGATCGATAGGCATGTCTACCACGGAAGGAATTACCGGTATTTAAGTAGTCACTAACCCGAGAAGATACAAAAGCACAACATAAGAAACACTTCAACTCTTCAACAATTTAATAATAAAACGACAAACGATATTATTATATAATATCTTCTTTGGCATTAAATATGTACATCACCTAATTCAGTGCTTGAGCAAACTTTAAAAATAATACAGTGTCTTCTGACATTTAAAAAATAATAAATCTTGCACTAAAACACACTGATATGAAGCTAAACCAATATTTGACCTGATGGTAAGGTTTACTTCTTTTCCATACATGTTCCATTTATGGTTGAATTAGCATGTTTGAATGGTATTTAAGCTTAAATAATAACATACAAAATTAGACCGCTCTTCAACGTATTTAATCATAATTGATTCTCCTAAATTACCCATTTATTCATGATAATCAAACACCTCTCATATGAAAATATTATTCTGCCATTTTAAGAGCAGCACTTCTGTGAGGAAAATTGCTTTTGATATGCATATCCTTTGTTAGATTGAAAATAATTTGTCGTTAGCTTTGCAAATTTGAAAAAGTTCACTCTTTGAACTACATAAAGTTACTTTTGTGAAGTCTACATTGTGGCGATTGCTATTTTTTCACCTTCACCGTAATCACTTATTATTTCATTGACAGGCGTTGCCTGTGATAAATGTAGGCCAAGCTATATTTATTAGCGTTAAGGTTGAGTTTTTGTACGCGGTGCTTAAGGTGGCTGTGAAGTCAGGAATTCAAAGAAACTGTTTTTTGCCGTATCTTCTTAATTGTTGTTCCAACATATATAAAAGTATACATATTTGAGAAGGAAATGACTCAAGGAATCCAAATATGATAATATTTTCCCCCCAAATACGTTTTTTTTGAGAAAATCATAAAAAAGATTTTCACTCATTTTTTTTGGTTCCCTATAAAAAAAATATAGAAATGTTATAAAAATGTGCCTTGTTCGTATTTGTATTACAGAGTCATAGTTCTAGGGTCGGTATTTCCCTTTTTTTCAAATGCTGCACTATTTATCAAATTATTTGCCAAAAAAGCCAAAAACCGCGTGTTTCAATTTGGAACAACGCCAAGATTGTTCAAAGGTTGACATAAATCACGATTTTTAACCAAAAAAAAAAAAAAAAAAAAATTCAACGTATTTAATCATAATTGATTCTCCTAAATTACCCATTTATTCATGATAATCAAACACCTCTCATATGAAAATATTATTCTGCCATTTTAAGAGCAGCACTTCTGTGAGGAAAATTGCTTTTGATATGCATATCCTTTGTTAGATTGAAAATAATTTGTCGTTAGCTTTGCAAATTTGAAAAAGTTCACTCTTTGAACTACATAAAGTTACTTTTGTGAAGTCTACATTGTGGCGATTGCTATTTTTTCACCTTCACCGTAATCACTTATTATTTCATTGACAGGCGTTGCCTGTGATAAATGTAGGCCAAGCTATATTTATTAGCGTTAAGGTTGAGTTTTTGTACGCGGTGCTTAAATGTATTTTGTTTACCAAATTCCATTGACTTTGCCTGTGGACGAACTGGTTTTTGACCTCTTCATAATATCGAGGACACTTCTTTGAATATATTAAACAGTATGATGCCGATTTCCGAATTCCGAGAAATTTCCCACTAAAAAAATCATGATCGAACTAGATTTGAAGACGACGAAGCTTAAGAAATTCATTTGGACCAATTGAAATCAGGGTAAAACAATAATGAGTATTTTTTCGGTTAAATGCAGCTAAGCGTTTGTAAATCACATAATTAGCGAACAATACCCTCACCTGAAGAGATGGAATGTCACCCAGGTGCAATGCAGGTCTATGTATATTTCATAGATTACTTCTCCCAATTTGAAAGATAGTCGCTGTGAGGGCTTGCAGATATGGGATATCAAAGGTATAATGAATGAATTTTAGTTATTGACAGGTATATTTTTCTACAGAAAACCCTCTATAAAATAATACCAATAAATTGAATTAAAAGCAAAATAAATTGCTAAGTTTATATAACTATTTTTTATAACCTTGCCATATTTTCATGTACTAACTCAATGTTAATATACATCTAGTATTACGGCTGTTTGAAACTTTTGAGATGAACCCTAACAGGGGAACACATGAGTTTATTTGGAACTTGCAAGGTGTCATGGAATCCACCAATGCTAGTTTGAGAAAGTCAGCGATGTTTAGATGCTTAGAGAAGTTTCTGGCGAAACCCTCTGCTATGAATATGTGGGGATTTCCCAGATATAGTGTAAATAAGACTGCAAAATAGACGGTTCTTCAGTATACATTACGATTTGATGAGTATATTCTCTCAATGTCGAGTAATATACTATGTTATGTTGCGATGTAATATGACCTAAAAGGTTATTGTTGGGTTATGATGAAGCAATGGAGTATAGCTTTACTCACAAAAGAAACTGAGCCACTAAGTTTGACCTGCAGAGGGGAGAGAGCTAGAGAGAGAAAGAGATAGAGGGGGAGAGAAAGAGAAAGCTTTAGCAAAAGATAACATGACCTCAACGCTATTACTATCACCTTCATGCTCAAAGAGAGCATTATATTATTTTGTACTGCTGTTGCTGTACGCGTAAATGCAACCCCCTTGTAGTTAAAGTACTCTGTGAATATTTGCGACCGACGGACTTGTAAAGTGAATTTATTTGCCAAAGCTGCAGAATGTTCTGCCATCAAGGAACCAATAGTATGTTTGTGGTCTTACCCTGCTGCTACAGACACTATGAGTTACAATATGCTCATCCACCAAGGACACAGTTCAGTGGGTTGTACTTGTACATACATTGGCATGAACTGATCTTGTGTGATATGGGTATCATATATCATACCAAAACCAGGGGGTGTATTTTATAAATACACTGGTGAATGAAATGTACTGAACGGTGCCAAGGGAATTGAGATTTTACTAGCTCATAGTGAGAGAAGAGACTTACCATGCTTACCGAAGACTTACAAACTACCATTTTGAAAACTTCACTCTGTAGGCGTTGAACTCAACGCCTTTGGACGTGATCATATATTGTTAACATAACTTTATATGTGGCCTTTGCCCTTGCTAGGCTTTGCATATACATGGACGTACTACCATATACAAAATTAATTAATGACATCCAATTTGATCCAGATTGATTCACCACCATACAAATGAATGGGAAAATATCGATAGAAAAAAAACACCATAAAGTACTGAAATATATAACGTCCCTGAAAATCACCGCAAAAAAGTGAGGTAGCGGTATTATATCACAGTGGAGAAAACGGTAAAACAAAGTGGCCGTTTATCGGTCCAAATTCGCGATCGTAAAAGTTCTTGTTTCGCCCCTTTCGTTCATTTTTTTACTGATATTAATATTTAGAGCGGTCTTGATTTGTGCCGAGTTTCACTGAATTATTTGCACATTCCAAATCCTTGAACCAATCTTTTTTGGTAAACAAATATAAAATAAGATTTTGTGCAATAGGTTAAATTCTTTGCGTTAAATGCTATTCCTAACCTTGGTATTGACTGAATACCGTATCAACGCAAATCAAATTAAAAATATCTTCAGCATTGCTACCAATTAAACGATCGTGATTTGTTGTCAATTTTGTTTATTGCTTTGTGCAATTTGCTATTGCTCTGCATTGCATAAATCTCCTCATTCCGCCAATTTATCCGGCTTTGTGTTGTTTGCATACGTGTTGCATTTAGTAAAGAAATGTTCAATCTTCAAATGATTTATTCACAAATGTCCTCTCGTTTCATACACATGTGATCACAGAGTAACATTTCAAGCTAATTTACAAGAATATAAAAGTAAATTCAATAAATTGAGATGAAAGACACATACAATATCAGCTTGTTTGGATAAAAAACTAAAGTGATATATAAGGGATAACAGTAATATTAAAGTCGAATCAGACACATAGAATTAATAACAACATATGCAATACAATAAAAGCGTTTCTTTTATAATAATATAGATAATAATAAATGTAAGAGCAATAAAAATAATAATCAAGATCAATCTAGGAATGAATGGAACTAGTGCAATTTGTTGCATATACGATCAAAGATACACACCGAAGCATCCTAGTACAACCCATTTAATAGAAGCATAGGTGTATTTATCCAAATAAGTTAAAATACCCTTTTTAAAATTAGAGAATAAAGGCTATAATTTCGGCTATCGCACTTTCTGTTTCGCACTTTTTTCTCTGCGTCTCATTTTCTCCCCAAGCCAAGTTGGCATACGTTGCCTGATCTTCCTCATGTCAAACATACATTTAAAACAATCAAACCATTTTCAATACCTTACCCGTTATATGTTCTTTCTTTATTTTGTTACTTATACTTATACCGCTGTTTTTAGCCATACATTATCATGCTTTATTGGATACTATTGGCGATTATATATTAGTTTGGTTGCACCGCGTTGTAATTTGTTTGGTGTACCAAACAAGATAAAATACTAATTTTAGAAAGGAACGAAAAGATCCAAGCAATACAAATGTCAAGAATTTTCAATTGAAAAATTGTCCATTTGTCCCAAAGCTTACGCGCGAGGGAGTGAATAATGAAAAAAAAACCACCGTTGTTATTTCTTGCTATTATGTGTAACATTTGCAAGAGACCTACGGACTTACGCATTCGCACAATGTATATTATTTACCAGATGACACCGTGAGAAGCCATCGTACGAGCCACTAAGCACACTAATTGAGATCAAATCAGCAAAGTCATTCACATTAGTTGTGCGCGTATTTATTAGTTTCTCACACCATATTAAGGAAATGCCAAGTCTCTGTTGGACAGCTAAATCAACAGTCCGAACAGGTTGATATTGCGCAACTGAAAAGCACAAGAGTGCAAGTGTGGCGGTCAATTAAATTTATGAAACTAAAGCTGCTGTAAGCTAGACTCTAGAAGAAAGGTGCAATGTCTGTCTCACTTGACTCCAGTCGATCTCAGGTTCCGACCTATTAGCACTTTAAGCACTGATTCTATTAGATTTCGGTTGTTAAAATGGCTTCAAATGACAATGTGATTCCAGAGAACCACTATCCCACGAGAAGGCACATTTGGTCTCATGTGAATCAAATGTTCAACTTCTTAACGATAAAAGATTGGACATCTTAACACCATTCGTAAATAAAATGCACTTTTTCCACCTATGATGAGTCCAGCGGTAAATGTGTTAAGCTGATACGGTGCGTCAGGCACTTGCTGAAGATATGCCTGAGCGCACCCGCCAATAACACCAGACCAAATTTCTCTATTAAATTGATTAGGAGACTTACTTTGCTATAACATTGCCAAGTTAAGAGCATCTGGCTGTATCTAATGAAATCCGTATAACCAGGTTTAGTCCAATTTCTGTTTTAGTGTATTGTGACTATTTTCACACCGTAGGCTAGGAAAAATACCTTGAACTGGAGGAGATGACCTGAGCGAAATATCGGAAAGATGTGCTAAATTTGGCAAAACACTTCCTCTCTGGATCTGTTATAATGCCCTATCGCATGACACTTGGCCGTGGTCTGCATCCGCTGTTGATCGTTAATTATTCTGTTTACATTTTAGTTTCCTCTTACAGGTTTTTCAACTTAAGAACTGGCGAAACATGGTTATGAAACTCTAATAAAGGTAACAAGTTTCGTTAGAAAAAAAGACCCCCCCCTCCTCCTTTAAATGTTATTTTGTCGTTTTCACATTCCCTGCCGAAGTTAATTACATTTATGAGATTTCATCGATTTGCTGGTGGGTTCAAGATATTTTGAAGCCAATAATTGAAGAAATTATTCATTATCTTTTTTTTTTTAATTGCAAAAGGGATTAGCCTTCTGTTCTTGTCATTGAACCTACTGTCGATTTACAGTTATCCAGAACATTCAATATCTGAACCTAAACATTAAACACCTGAAATGAAATATGGCTAATAAATTCAGGGCTAAATGCTTTTATCTAGAGGTTCTTTGCTCAAATTTAGTTTTCTATTATCAATTATGTCTTACGCAAACATGTAAACGACATTTACTGGAAATAGTTGTCACTAAAATGGTCAACCTTCTCATTTTGATATTTATTGAATATTGATCTAAGTATTCACACAAGTATAACAATATACTGCCAATGACAATCTTGCAGACGACAATGAATCATTAATCTGATCAACATTTCAGTAAAGCGTCCTAAAACAACTCCTTAATCAAGAGGCCAACTAGATCATGTCCATCATTGTATGGAATTATCATACCTATGACATTTATGGCAATGACTAGACGTGTGGGAATGGGCGTGATAAATTGAAAATGTCCGAAACCCTCCGGGATGTCCAAAACGTGACCGACATTGGAATACGGAACTGGACATTGGCATTAAGCTTTTAACGTGCTAGAATAAAGATCGATATGTCGAAATGGACAACTGGTATCAGGATTCTGTACATCACATGCGTACATGGCTTTGGTTGCTGGTGCTTTTTGAAAGGAAATTCAGGGTGTTTGTCCTATTTTGTTCTTTCTTCTGCACCTTTCACTTTATGATATGTTTTCAGTCTGAATTCGTTGCATGGATTGTCAAACAAATTACAGAACTTTTTCGATACGGTTGAGGTGGTATAAAGATAAGAATTAAAATAAGGTTACTTGAAGTATGTCAATGTCAGATTTTTTCAAGGTCAGTATTGAAAAACTTTGATGACGTACATATTTTCTACACGATCAAGTGTTGTTGCTAGCTCGCTGATGCTTTGGCTATTTGTATTGCTTCTTGGACAGCTGTAAGACTAAGATTTAATTTCACGCATCACGATATTAATAAGATGACCCCTGCTTCTCTAATTTGGACATTGGAAGTAAGATGTATAGAGTAAGTCAATAAAAACCCTGCATTCAGGAGAGATTTGAAAGGTTAAACGTTATTTTTGCTTGAATGTTTACTTTAGTTGTTACAGGAATAAACAGGCTATCAGAAGATTTTTATTTGGTGTCTTTCGGACTTTGTGTTCAGAACTATGTAAGTTTTTGCATAGAGACACAAATATTCTGTTTGGCCATTTTTAGTCATACAATGCGGAGAGACTGACATCGACGTATACCATAACCCATTATACCAAAAAGCAATATAAAAACGCAATTTCAGTTGGTATTGATTTCCTCTTGACAAAAACATATCAGTTTATTATCAGCCTATTATGTAACATAATTATAAGTAAAGTATCTTCAACAAATCCAATTACCATTGTTTCAATCAATAAAGTTTAAGTTATTGAAAATCAGTCCATATCAATGGCTTAGTTTAAGACCATAATGAAATTGCTCAGAGATTTTTGTTTTACATCTCTAAGGTTAGAACTAAAGCTGAATTTTTCGGTAAATAAATTGAAATTAAAACTTACAATTAAAATTGCACTTATTTTCAAGCTGAATACAAAACCTTCTATTGTTTCGCTTTAACTCCCAAATTTCGTTGTAGGTTAAAACCATAAAAACGTGATGTGGTCTTACACCAGCCATCTTGACTTTCTTATATGGGACATTGAACATTTTTTCACTCAGCATTTCCTTTTGTAATCCCGAGAATATTGATTTTAAAAGCCTGCAATTAATCTCCCACCTTCTATTGTTTGACAAAAATTTGGAGGTTTTTTTTTTACCAAAGCACTGCTGAAGACCATGTTACTTTATGTAGACGATGTATCGCTGTGTGGCCCAAATGCCCAAAGAGGATATTTACGTCTCTCAGTAAAATAGGCATAATTTGTTCCTCCAAATGACACCATATAAACGTTTTCTGAAAGCCGGTTTATCCCTCTTCACAAAGAAAAGCAAACATTTGAGCAGAAATACTTCTTAACTATCACAATCACAGTCAATCTGTCTATTGTGTTTTCCATTGCACTGCACGCATCGTTTGCTTCCACACTAGATAGTTTGACCATCTGGAGCAATCCCGTGACTTTTGAGAGGAAAGGTTCATATCCCAGTGCATTTGCCATCTATGATGGTTGGTTTAAACCAATATCGTGAAAGGACAGTTTAGTTACCTTCACCAGCAATCCAAGCCCCTTTCTTTTTGACCCCTGCATTATATATTACCCCTTCCCTTTCGCATCAAACATAATGGCCATGATGTAATGTACATTAATACATTATGTCAAAGTGCTGAAAAAAAGTTGTCAATAAATGAATCAACCACACCTCTTCAGTTTTATTCTGTTCAAGATTTCATCTCAGCCTTTTAATCGATCGCTACTGATTTTCTGTTGAACGCACTATATAAGGAGCATTATAGATATTTCGCAGACACCTGTTTTTGTCTATTGACTTAAATTTCCTAAGTCATTGGTAATGGCTTGTGGTGGTGTCAGGATTTATTCAACTGAGTATGCTGATCCGGGGCCGCGTATATCCATGATACGGACGCTCCTGACATGGCCCGCTTTTTGAGGCTGGTGCGGATTGGGAACAGTCAGGGGTTTACACCATACTCTTGTTCGACACTGACTGCGAGGTACATGTACAGTTGTGACTTTCTGTACAAGGGACCGACGGCTTAACGTCCCCTCCGAAGGACGGGATACTTTAATGATTCATTTGCCCAATTCCAAGTAAACCACGGAGGAGAGCGGTATGTTTCTGTATTTAATTTATAGCTGGTATACAGATAAAATCCAGTACCCTAATAAATCCCATCAATTTACTAATAACCGTTGTAAACAGTAAAGCAATCTTTGAAGCATACATAAATAATACCAAAATATCGTGTTATTGTGCTTTAATAATGGAAAGAGTGAACAATAGATAGATAAAGAGAGGAAACATTTCTTACTAGTTCTCTCTTAAAGTTTTTCCTTTGTATATTGTCATTCAAATCGGACGTTCTTTTGAATTTTAAAAAGTCTTCCGTTGAGAGTAAACAATCGGAAACAAGAGGAGCGGTAGGATAAAGAAGGGAAAAAATTCTGATGGATTTACGCAATTTTAAAAGTGAATGTACGGGGTATGTGAAAATTAGTTTAATAAAATTAGTGTTCAAAAATATTTTTTTCAATATTTTCAGGGATGATTTTCAAAAGACATTGTGTCTAAAAATATATAGCTTATACTACACCTTCTTCTTTCATCTCATTTTTTTACAAATACTACGTGAATAAAAAAAATTGTGCAAGGATTGCAGATGACTTTGACCTTGATAAAATCACTGAATCATAGATTTGTTGTTGTTTTAATTAAGTAAATCTAATATACTTCCAAGTGTTGAATTTTTTTTTTTTTTTTTAAATCGACTGAAAAAAGCCAGATATGACACATTTGGTAAGCACACCTCTTTTTCTCCATTCCAATGGTATTTATACAAGTAAGCAAGATATTACGGGGTATAGCATTATGAAAGTATTGATGACCCATGCTATCTTGTTTAATTGATCTATAAATAGCCCTAATCGCCATTATTGATCTTCAAAAGGAATTAAATGTTAACCAAAAAAATTCACCCAATTAATCCTGATTTGTACATGAAAAGGATTTTCAACACTACTACCGTAATCCAGGTATATAGATACAAGCTATATACCAATAAGGAACTAAACTCTTAGCAATACCCTAAACAATGGGAAGATCTTGCTTTCTTGAGCTGCAACAGGTGAATTGGTGTTTGGATTTGTCATACCAGTTGGCACATTGGTATTAATAGATTCATTGATTAATCCGTAGTTGAAATGATCAAGAAATGTAACGTTAAGTTGACAAAGGTATCATGATATCGTGCCTTCTCACAAACACAAGTTTAACCATGTTTAATGTGTTTAAATCCCATACTATAGGAATGGAAAAAAATGGGTGTGCTTACAAAACATGACATATCTAGCGATTTCTTTCATTTTTCAACACATATAAGTATATTAGATGTGAT
Organism: Ophioderma brevispina; assembly: GCA_023653785.1. Lineage (NCBI taxonomy): Eukaryota > Metazoa > Echinodermata > Ophiuroidea > Amphilepidida > Ophiodermatidae > Ophioderma > Ophioderma brevispina. The sequence goes on along the minus strand of JAMKCH010010331.1, from coordinate 140,055 downwards.
TTATATATAAAAACAACAACAAATCTATGATATAGCGATTGCATTAATTAAGGTTAAAATCATTTTTTTAATTCACGTAATATTTTTCATTTAAAGGTTCAGTAATTCTACATAAAACTAGGAAAGTATTACACTATGGTATTTAATTCAAGATATTATGCATCTGACGTAACATGTCCATCAAATCAGCGTGCCACATAATTGCTCCGTATTTGGCCCGTCGGCGGTTCACGCTTAGTGTTAACCAATCATTCAAAACAGTTATTTTTAATTCTGTCCCTTGTAGAATAACGTTTGAGTTTAACATATAGATAATAAAAGATAGGATTTGTTGTTTGGTCTATCTAATATCGTGCCATATTGGATGGTCAGTCCAACACTACGACAAAAATATTGGACTGCCCATCTAATATGACAAGATATTATATATATAGATAGGCATTAACATGCAGTGATATTGCATGTTTGCATACTAACCTCGCCCACTGAATAAGAATGTCTAGTAAACTAAAATGACGTTACGTTGAGAATCGTCAATCCTCATCACTACTTGCCTTTCATATAGCATCTCTGATTAGCTTATTACATACACTAACTTCAATAACCAGTTAAATCTTAGCATTTTCCTCTTCATTTAGTTCCATTGTTTCATTCTAACCAATAATCAAGTAGTACGCATAGGGTTAATTTCTGATTGATTTTGATTACTTAAAGAGAACAAGTGCCCGGACAAGTGATATTTCTTGAGGGTGAAAAGCATACAGAAAAGGAGAACTAGATCTTACTTTTAAAAAAATGTAAATATCTAAAAATTAAAATATATATCTTCAATTGGTGTCAAGGAGATTTACCTCTACTGTATAAAATAATACAAGCGTTAAGATTTTAGCAAAAAGATATCAATAACACGAAGGTCTTGCATTTCAATTTATTTTGAACTTAAAATATGACAACCAAAAACGGATGTTGGGGAGACGCATCCGCTTAAATCTCAAGACCATTGCCGTTATTTATTACTATTTTCGTAAACTGCCGTTTTAAAATACAGTGTTATGCAGAAAAATAATAAGTTTTCAGACCCAAAATACCATTGTATTCAGGTTGATCTCCAAAGCAACGCCTACCCCAACGTTGCTAAAACGTCACTTATGTTTAAACTTAGAGATACAAATTGAAAAGGAGGTAACATGGGTCATACTTGTACATAATTATGAAATAATGCGAGTAAAATATTATCGACAGGGATTTAAACGAGTTTTGCATTGTAGCATGTTAATCATTTGTATTGACAAGTCTATATAAGTGGCATGATACATGCCTGTAAAATGTAAATTGCCTGTATTTATAACGTGCAAAATTGACAGCATTCTTCGCTGGTCTATTGGTTAGGTAGCTTGCCTTATCATACAATTCTTCTTAAAGATGCTTGTTACAATCGCCTTTGGGACTCCCTGATTTAACCGGAAGTAGTATCAAGTTTGATGGCAGATGAAAGGCCGTATTTTTTTCATTGTCCTCCTGAAATTTCAGCTTTCAAATTGCCCTATTTATGGTTAACCCTAAATATTAGCACATTCGTCGTACAGAGAGTACCGCACAGGATTTCGTGTACATAGACAACTCGATCATTTATTCCAAAAATGATAACTAAGTCGAAGACAAGCATTTAAGTTGTATTATATGAAAGATAATTGTCATAGAATTACTTAAGTAAGCTTAAATATTTGAAGAAAAAAATCGTCCATGGATTCAAAATCCAACAATACCAGCAAATTAATGAAAATTTGGCTGGAAATCCAAGATGGCGGCCGTGAGTGTATTGTTTTTAGGTGCTTACAAAATAGCCATCAGAAGTGGAAGACAAGCCATTAGCATGTTTTATATGAAAGATAATTGGATATACTTTATTGAAGGATTACTTTATTGAATGAAATATTCATCTTTGGTTTAAAAATCGTCAAATCTAGGAACATTTGTCAAAAATCCAAAATGGCCGATGTGCAATAAATGATCAAGGCCGAGCCCAGTGACCGGTTCCCAAAATCATACCTTTATTCTCTAAATCTAATATTTATTGATTGTAACTTACTTACTGAAAAGTCCGGCAGTATTTGAGAATCTGGATACAAAATGAGCAACTCTTAATTAAATTGTGGTTTGCACAGGCAAATACATCCATCTCTCTAAGATTTAGTATCGTTAGGATTTAGACGCATTCTGAATTACAGTCTGTCTCAGTCTCAAAACAAGCGGTACTATTATTAAAAAAATTGGTTAAATATGAAATGGTACAATAAGTCATTCAAACTTGGCATAATATTAGAGAACAAAGACTGGGCTTTCCAATAGTTTCATCTTATTTGCTTTTGTCAAATCATTGATATAATCAATTTAGTACGATACACCAAAATCAATTTTGTGCCAGTTTTATGCACGAAAGATTACAAAAGATTGCAACTTGGCAAAAGAAACAAAACATAGATTAAAATACAAAAAGGAAGTCCTGGTTTCTTGACACAAGCTTTAATAGTCAACATAATAAGTTCAATGATAAAATTTTCTTTTCATAAATAATTAACTAAATACAACTATTTACTGCACATTTTCAATGAAATACAGCCTGTCTCAAAAAAAATGGTACAATCAGAAAAAAAATGGTTAAATATGAAATTTCAAAATAAGTCACTCTTATTTGGTATAATATTAAAGAACAAAGACCAGGCTTTCCAATGGTGTTGGTTTCATCTTATTTGCTTTTGTCAATCCAGAGATATAATCAATTTAGTGTGATATACCAAAATCGATTTTGTGCCACTTTTATGCATGGGCAGAGTTGCTTCGCCCAGTTATGCCATGATGTTTGGAAGCTCACAAAAGATTGCAGCTTGACAAGAAAAACAAAGCACAAATTAAAGTAAACAAAAGAAGTCTAGTTTTATCGACACACATTTAATAGTCAACATAATCAGTTCAATGATTATGAATGATAAATATCATCTTTTCATAAATAATAAGCAATACAAATATTTATTGCACGTCAATGAAATGGAACTTATTACAAAATTGGTAGCTGTTAAAATCACGCCATGTAATTGCAACCAAAATAAACACTCCAAATCCAAAGAAATGGTTTAAAATTATTCCACTATCTTTCTGCATTTACGAAGTGTTGAAGTCAACAAAAATTTGAATTTGGAAGCAAAGTATCAAAGTGTTGGTGGGAATTTGCGTTTCATGATACTTCAAGACAATAAAAACTCTCTCCTCCAGGTTGTTGTACGCCAGCTGTATGCTCATGGTTCTCTTCTAAGTTCTATAACAAACAAAAGTATGTCGAATGTTATTCACTTTATCTTAAAGCTAGAACTTACTGGACATAACTTCCACCATTACGTAGCTGTTTTCGTATCTTTTAGAGTTTCTTTATGAAGTTAATCCCTTTTTAAAGATGTTCATATCTGTTCGAGTGTGAATAACTTATGTTTAACAAATTCGTTCACCGTTTCACTTAAACAGAAAGTGGCACAAACTCGATTTTTGTGTTCCGCAGTAAACTGGAGTCATCTCTGGATTGAAACAAGCAAATGAGATGAAACAAAAAATCCTGGAAAGCCTGGTCTTTTCTCTTTAATGTGATGTACAAAACTACTTACTTATGTTGAGATATAATATTGAAAAAAATTGGTTTTTGATTGTACCATTTTTTCTTGAGACAGGCTGTAGAGCTTCAAATTGATTGCGAAATTAGTATCTGTTAAATCATGCCAGAAGGAATATAATTGCAACCAAAACAAAAAAAAAACACTCCAAATCCAAAGAAATATATTGCACTGTGTTTAATTATTGAAGTCAATAAATATTTGATTTGGAAGAAAAGTATCAAAGTGTCGGTAGCACTTTGCGTTTGATGATACTTCCAAGACCATAAAAATCTCTCCTCCAAAGTAAATGGAAGTTGCTGTACGGTCATGATTCTCTTCTAACAAACAACAGTAAGTCGAATGCTATACACTTTATCTTAAAGCCAGAACTTACTGAAGATAATTTCCACCATTACGTAACTGTTTTCGCATCTTTCACCGTTTTGCTCAACCAGAAAAGGGGTTACAAACTCGAATTTTATGTTTCGCAGCAAACTGGTGTTATCGCTATCGCTCGATTGAAACAATCACATGAGATGAAACAAAAAATATTGGAAAACCTGTCTTTTTTCTTTAATGTGATGCATAACACGACTTACTTATGTTGGGATTTCATATTTAAAAAAATTGGTTTTCGATTGTACCACTTTTAGACAGGCTGTATTATTCAGATTTTCACCCATAGACAACAGAATATTAAATGAACCATACGTAAGATGATGATAACGAAACATACGTACTTTAATAACCATGCATTATCGTTTTGTGAATGACTCTTAACAAGGGTGAAAAGTAAACAATTGAGAACACCATGAATATTTAATGACACTGGCTTTACGTAAGGAGATCGACAGCTGCTCTTAAAATCTTATTTGCAGTAATATGCCTCATAAATGGATTAAGTAGATGCTTAATTGGGCACATATTTAGTTTTCCCATACTTTGATAGCTCATTGTGTTATTTTGTTGTCAGGATCCCGACGAATAAAACAAAATTCGCTTGATACGAACAGATCGCTGCTTTATTTACGGTATAGGGTACGTTATGTGTACATGCAAAATCTGGATTACTTTAAAACAAAATGGGTGCGCCTGCAGACAACCCCAAGAATTACCGCCCAATATCACTACTGTGCGTTTCCTTCAAACTCCTTGAGAGAATGATCCTAGCCCGGCTGGAGCCAGTCGTCGAACCCCATCTGCCTGACGAACAAGCAGAATTTCGCCGTGGTCGGAGCACTGTCCATCATATTGTAAAACTCGCAAATGATATTGAGGATAGCTTTGAAAAGCGTCGTAAGGCAGACATCATCTTGATGGACCTTAATGCAGCATATGACACTCAAGCTACTCAGAACCTCCCGGATCGCCACCTTGTAAAATTCATATGTAACACGCTTGCAAACAGTAGCTTTGTTCTTAAGACCAATGATGGGCAGAGCAGTAGTCCGAGGAACGGAGTACCACAAGAATCAGTACTGGCTTCCATGCTGTTCAACTTGAATATCAGCGATTTACCTCAAACAACATCTAGACAATATGGCTACACCGACGATCTTGCCCTTCGTCACTCGGACGGAAGCTGGACTGCAGAAGAAAGTACTTTTATTGCAGATATATCGCATAAACTGGTGAATACGGTTCTGTTGGACAAAAAGGACCTGCAGCATAACAATGTCAAATAATAGCTCGGCAAACAGAGACTGCGCTCTCGTCGACCTTTCTGTCGACACGCTGCTAAACTCTCCGGCTCCCCGTTCAACATCTTACAGACATGGAACACTGCCTGGCTAGATACTCCAAGACCAGATCAATTCACAATCACACTTATCCCAGGTCAAAATTCCAGTTGATCCCAGTCCAACTGGTTTCAACTGGAACCAGTTGAAATCCAGTTGATCCCAGTTGAATATCCAGTTGAATCGGTTGATTCCGTGACGGAAAATGGAACAATTTTCAACTAGGTTTTTACTGACCAACTGAACTCAGTTAAGATCAGTTACAAAACAATTAAAAACAGTTGAAACCAGTTAGTTCCGTCACGGAAAAAGGAACAACTTTCAACTGGGATTAACTGGAATTTTGACCTGGGATGACAGAACTCCCACCTGGTAGCATTCTTCTACGTAAGGAAGGGGTCACCTTAAACAGGATTCGCACAGGAGTCGTTCGTTTCAACAGTAATATGCACCGTTGGGGGCTGCGACCATCTCCAGCCTGCTAATGTAGCTTTCCATCACAGACTGCGGATCACATTTTCAAAGAGTGCCCTACCTTTCATCCACCGATGGATATAGACTTCTCAAACCCGAACCAATCAACAGTGAGCTGGCTCCACCAACTTCACATATTTAGCTGCTGCCTCACGACTGTTTCTCAGTCACAGAACACCTGTTGGAATGCATTGATGTGAACAACATATGAACTGCACTGCAGACACAGCCTTGTAATCATTTATCTTCTTATCTTCAATAGGGCTATACTGCTACCTCCAATCCATTCCAATGCCAATTTTACACTACAACCTGTAATACTGCACTAATGCGTTCCATGGTATAGTTCTCAGCTTTGTTCTTACTAACTAAACGTGCAAAATTTAAATTTTCTTTAGCCCAATTATTTCCATCCTTTTGACACTAAATCTAAACTCGATGTTACCAACTTATTTATTTCCTTGATCTCAAATAATAATTGGCAAGATTAACTTTCCAACAAACAGCATGTGCTTTTTCCGCATTGATAAGGTCAAGCAAAAAGGTACAAGTTTGTTTACAGATCTAATTTGTTTTCGCGCTCAGTATGAATACTTTAAGTGTAAAATCAATCTCATTTAACACAGTTGCGGTGAGCCTATCTGTGAGCACAATGAGCAGGCCATCTAGCGTGCTCTATCCCATAAGCCAGTGATGAGGGCAAATCAATTCCTAGTCTCTTCAATCTAAGCTCTATGTAAATGCCCTCGTTTCCTATTGTTATCTCTCATTATCTTGCAGTGAGTTACTCTGTGCATAGCTCATCGATATTAGTGCATTCAGTAACTAGTAACTGATGATGTTTCATTTTATACACTGAATGGATGAGCCAGACCATCCAAAGTAGAAGTATGTGAGGAACGAAGCACTGATACCAGGCGTTCCTAACACTGTGTCGTACACAAAAAATGTATGAAGGCCAATATGAATGAGTAGCTTAAAGCAATAATGGCACATTTTTGAAGAGCGCCCCCAATTTTCAAAATGTTGGTAATTGTCTTGAAAACCATGATTTTTGCACGGATGTAAAGCTTCCCATCAGAATATCCCCATCTGAAAGGAGTATAAGCTGATGACAATTAATTCTTTTGTATAAAATATTTGATTTCATATCGGAACAAATACCAATTTTAGTCTATGGTTTCTATTGAAATAAAAACAAATCAAATTCATCTTTTTTCAAACATTTCTGTAGCCAAATCTACTGAATTCTCCATTTTCAACTAGATACTGCGTTTGTAACTCTGTTGAACATGTAATCACATTATAGATGAATGTCTTATCTATATGAAATCACTACATATGATTGATTTTCTCAAAAATTGAAGCAAATTCAGGCAAAAGGTCTCTGTACTGACCTGCAGCTACTCAAAATATATCTTTTTGCCAAATGTGAAGTCATTTGGATATATCATGAATGAGAAATAACTGGTAAAAAATGCGATTTTGAAAAAAATACTCAAGATTCAGCCTTTTCTTGCCTAACGGTCCCCTTAAGTAAAGCGTACTTTAATATATAGGCGTGCAGTAAGTTTGTTAACCCCTGAGACCATCTTCCCTCTCGCTCTCCTACTCACTGGTGATCACAAAATATTCAAATACAACCTTCAGGGTACAGGGTGGCAAAATAACTTTCTCCCTCTGAAATATTTAAGCCTTTACCATTTTTCCTGTGGCAGTACCAAGGTGAAACGACTTTTGTGGTAAAATCCAGAAGTCTGAAGGAAAACTGCATAATTGAATTAAACACGTAGTAATGACACCACTGTTTTCATATGTTCCCATTTTAATTTTGCCGCTGTGCGATCATGTTCAAAGCCATTTAAAAAGAATTCGTGTAGAATTCGAAAGCTTTGGCTGTTTGTTGAGCTATTCTTGTATAAGAATATACAGCTGGCACAACTGCCCAAGTGCTATTGTGTGCAAATGACGTCCTACGCGTCACCATTCGTGTAGTACACATGTGTGTGAATCCAAAGACGTGAACATAATTGACATTCTGATCCTAATCAACGATTTTAAATCAGTTAATTTATGCAAACCCTGAGCTGGACCCACACCTCACATTAAGCGCATTAAAATGTTAATTGAAAGAAAAATATATTTCTAACAAGCCCACTTTTTCACATCAAGTGCTTAATAAATCAATAAGATGAACTTTTAATTTCAGCAAGTAGCACTTAAATCGTGAAAAATGGGTCATAGAACTCAAGGTGTTTGTCTGTTACACATTTGACAGTACAATTAAAACTGTAAGATCTTGCGCGGAATTTTTGTTCGTACGACATCCATTTGACTAACCATACGATAGATTTGACTTCAAAAAGATGTTTGCGAGCTTTACGGTTAAAGCAATAACAGCACATTTTTAAAAGCGCCCCCAATATCCAAAGATTTTGAGGTTTTTGCACAGTTGCATTGATAACCAGCTAGTAAACTATACTTGTGAATGGTAAAGCTCGAACGTGCCTATGTGTTGCAAAAGAAGGAATTTTGTAATCAGGAAATTAATAATTAGGAAATTAATATCGGAAATCCCGATAATAATTCAATGGCTGCTGAAAACTGCCTTCATCCAGCCGGGAAATAGCGCCATGTACGAGTCTACGCTCATCTATTAGTTGTTCCTTTGGTTCAGGCAAGTCTAAGTTAGAGGTCATTTTCGTGAGGTGGCCCGATACAATGCAATAGGTGCCCCGATTCTAATTACAAAATCGCTTCTTTTATGAAAAATACGCACTTTTGAGCCTTAACATTCACAGGTATAGTTTACTAGGCAATTACCAACGCAACTGTGCAAAATTTTCAAATTTGGAAAATCGGGGGCGCTCTTCAAAAAATGTGCTGTTATTGCTTTAATATGTTTACATTTTCAACCTTGATCTGCCTTGCTTCCTGTCGATATCACTGAAATGACAATCATATAAGAGTAAAAATGCAAACCGTACATAAAATATCGCTTCTCATTTATAACGTGCATTTCATGGTTTGGTATCATTTTGTTTTTCTTTAGTTCAATAAATATATCAACGAAAAAAAGCTCATAATCCCCTTTTCCTGTTGTTAATGTTAGCGGATGTTTACAGACAGATTTGCTTTTGGCAATGAAGATCGAATCGAACTTGTCTTTATTTTTTAATGTGTTTTATTTAGGCGTCTGACCATTGAACATTCAACTTAACTATCATCCCACACCAAATGTAAGAACACGTCAATAAATAAACAATGTCGACATAGCGCCTTTTACAAATGATCAAAGCACTTTACATTTACTCCGCTGCCGCGAGAATATGTCTGCTACCACAGAAATTACCAAGGTATACTCATATCTTTGAGTAGGATCCGAACCTACACCCTTTGGGTCATGAGTCGGTCGTTATACCATTGGACCACTTGTGTCCATATACACGCACAAACACATCGTGACAGACACCCCACAGATGATAGAGAGAAGAGATGAGAAATAAGAAGTAAATATTCAATAGTCTGATTATATGGATTTTTTGCTCTAAATCAGAAGGTCGTTTTGTGAAAACAAGAATTATAAACGTTGTGGTTTGTCTTTGATTAGTCCAAATTTGTGTATAAACTGTCACCACGCCCAGTTTCCCAACTTAATCATAAAGCAGGTCGATATAAGTGAGCGTAACTGGCTGATCCATACTCCTTTCTTTATGTAGCATGGTGTATAGGCAAATCATTTTCTCCCCTGAAACCCGCATGCAGACCTGATAAACTAACTTGCACATCCACGATTATCAATTGAGTCAAGATTTTATAAGTGATGCCTTACTGCTGTTGCTCTGTGCTCGATGGTATCTTAATATTGTTTATTATTTATATGTGTGCAATTATTTGGAGAGGAGGTATCATGCTACGTATATAACTTGTCTAACATCGGAGCGAAACAGTGCCATTCAACGCTACATTCCAGCCCTACTGTCGTGAAGCTAGACGTCTTTGTGTACTTCATTGTTACGACGACAACAACGAAATTCAAAGCTATTGTTCAAGATAGTTTGATAGGGGAGAATCGGTTCATCTACTGAAAGTATCCTAAGTTAGCCAAGGGCTTAAGACACTTTGGCGTGTGGAAATCAATTCCGACATAGCAATATTGATAAACTCCCTTGGATAAATTTGTCGGAGGATGATTAATTGAATCGGACTTGATAGTGTGAACATTGTTATGAAAGTAACAACGATTGCAAAGCGCCACTTAGTAGATAAGATATTTACCAAAGAGTTTTATATAAACCTTGGGGATACTTCACTATCTTAGGAAATTTTGTTCCACTCCTGTACCCTGAAGGTTAATGCTATGTAATCCCGCTTCACCATGGTCATTACACAAGATGTTTATATATTCGAGATCTACTTAATGTTCATCACATTTATTACATGACTCAAGTAGCTCTAAATAATTAAAGCCCAGAGCAGGGAACATTCTGAAGAGATACGATCAATGTTTGGATTTTAACCCAAGTACTTGCTCGGCGCCTTCATTTTCTTGGATCACTCCTTCATCATCATACAGTCCTTATAATCCTTACGTCAAAGATTTAAACGAAAATCATTGTAGTACGGGTTGGGTTTAGAAAGACCTGCTTAGGGGTACATGGTTTTGTTCGCAATATTTTGGTTACAGGTGTCTGGAGTCAAAAAAATTCACATTAATATCAATGCAGTTAATGTTAATGTTATTTCATTGTTTCAATTTTATTTTAATGTTATAACACTTGGGAATACAAAGTTATACATGAAATATATTGAGGTATATTGGGGGGACGACCACCACAATACTGGACATTGTAAATAGAGGAATGGATGGATACAAAACACTTTAGTTATATAAATACAAAACCAATGCGAATCAAAAGTTAGACAGTCACAAATATGGAAGTCAGTTAACGAACAATACAGATAGAACGCATAAAAGAGAAGCAATACATTCGGGAGGCGACAGAAATTGAACAATACAAACAGGGATGACCCACAAAAATAAGATATAAGTATAATCGAATGTGAAATATTGATTTGCTTCATAATTATTTGTTTGTGAGATACGAGTTTTCACTCTCTTTAACCAGTGGTCTATAGGTAGCGTGTTATGAATGATGCTGACGTTATTAATGCATTGAATCCGATTGGAATTACACTTTAGAGTAAGACATTCAGTAGAGACAATCAATTTGTTTAAAATATTTCAAATTCCACGTCTTCTGCAGTAAATAGGTTGTGAGCAAGCCGAGTGATGAGCAACACCGTCAAGAACAGGTGACGAGGGGAAATCAATTGCTAGACATCCGATCCAAGAACTACCTGCATGCCCTTGCTTCACGTTGCTCCAACTCATTATCTCAAAGTGGATCGTGTGGGTAGATAATTGATATAAGGGTGCATTCAACAGCTAAACGTTTTTGCTGACGGTGCTGTGCTATTATTGGCGATTTTTGTTTTACTTAATTATACTGCGTGACCTAAAAAGATGCATTTCTCCGATTTTAGGTTATTTTCCCTGAAAGAAATAATCAATGAATTTAAGATCAATAAACCACAATAATGCTTGTAAAATCTTATTTTTTTTTCTGCAAATTTGAGCTGAATTCATGCAGGCATTTGGAAGAGTATTTCAAACATTAAAACAAGTTAATTAGTTTGTTCCTGTGGCAATTTACACAGGTTTATATTTCGTTGGTCCATTAAAGGAAACTGTCGTATAAAGCAATATTTAGAAACAATACACAAGTCATTTAGTCACTTTTTAATATTTGAAGCATTTGTTATGTGTTGGTTTTGTTTAATTCAAGAGGTGGCCACAATAAGGTGCTAACCATCGCCATTTGTTCGACCGACTTGTTACTAGTTATTTGCATCTAAATTAACCATTGTACGAATGATTCCAACATGACACATCGTCCAGTAAAGGAACTCGTGTACTTAAAGGTGCATTTCGTGATTCTAGCACCTTCTGTTTCAGTTGATTCTGAACTTACGTTTTGGGCGTTACGAGCAAATGTTTGTATCACATTGTCCCATAGACCACTGTGTTGTAATTGCTGTCCGTTCCGTAATACAAAAATTACGAATTTCTTGCAGAGACGATCGAATTTGTACGTCAGATTGGGCACACATACTAAAGTTAGCCCAACGGCTCAGATGATAGAAAAGTCTGAATTTTTTTAGGTAAGGTTTTTTTAGGGACGAGGCTCATTCGTTCATTCGTGCAGTGCATCTAAGCCATTTGTAATGGCTTAGATGTTAGGATTAGTTGAGCTGTTTAAGCTGATCCGGGCCGCGTGTATCCATGATACGGACGCTCTTAACATGGCCCGCTTTGAGGCGGGAGCAGATTGGGAACAGTCAGGGGTTTTCACCCTACTCTTATTGGAAACTGACTGCGATGTACATGTACAGTTGTGACTCTCAGCTCTGCACACCGACGGCTCTTAACGCCCCCTCCGAAGGATGGGGTGCTTTCATGATTCATTTGGCCAATTCCAAGTAACCCATGGATGAGAGCGGTATTCTGATTTTAATCAATAGCTGGTATACAAATTGAGTACCCAGCAAATGTCCCCACCGGGACTCGAACCCGGGAAATTTGCGCCACAGGCAGGCACCCTAATCACTAGGCCACGCTTTCCCACAAGGAGACGAGGCTGTGGATCACAATATGCCCCTTTAAGGTAGGATTATCGGCTATTTTACTCCCTTACAAAATCACTATAAAATTTTACTAAAATCATTTGATACTTGGTTCTTATAATAAACATCGATCTTTTCCAAATTTCTTGTGGCTAGATCCTTTATGTTTTCTCTATTTACAAAAAATAACCTAATTTTTGAAGTAATAATTATTTCTACCCAAAAGTAGTGGAACCTACCCAGATAGCATTACGACGTTGGACCAACATCAACTATTCATGTTTGGCCAACGTAATCTTGGCTGGTGATCAACATGGGGCCAACATCATTTTTGACGTTGGCCAACAGCATTTTTTGACGTTTGCCCAGGTTTGGGCCAAGGTTATTCCAACCTTAAAACAACAAAAGTAAACGTAAGAATAATATCATTTTCCGTTTTCCCAACGTCACGTTGGCTTACCGACAATAATATGACCATTCCCCACCAACATTTTCCCAGCGTCGGCCCAATGTTGGCCTGCCAACCGTAACCACGTCGACGTACCGTCATCACCCCGCTATCAGTTATCAGTTATGCTATCTGGGTAATAACGAGTTGTGAAGTTGGCAACATGCAAAGGCTCACAAGCCATAAAGGTCATAACATATTGTCGCAACGCGTTGTGAGAAAGTCACTACGCGTTGTGAAAATTCCACAAGGCGTTGCGGTTTCGGCCCATCAAAATTATTAATTTCTGTGGAGTTTAGACCCACACAACGTGTTCCAAAGTATATAACAATTATGCACTGCGAGCCTTCACAACGCGTTGTGGAACCTAACGCATTTTGAAGGCTCGCAACGCGTTATGAAGGCTTGCATTGTGTTGCAATGGCTTGTAATACTTTGTCAGATACTTTGCCACACATGGTGGGTCTGTTTTTTGAATGTCACAAATTCCTTATACTGATTGGTCAACATCACAATGCATTGTGAAATTTCGGCAATGCGTTGTGGAATTTTCACCACGCTTTATGACTTCCTCACAATACATTGCAGCAATACGTTATGACTCTCTAATATGACTTGTGAGCCATTCATCTTAGACTGTGGAATTGGGCAGTTTAGGTAACCTTCTTTTAGTTGACTATTTTACTTAATACCACTACCCAAAATCTGAGAGTTAGCCTTAATTTAATAATTCCAAGAAAATTTTTAAAGCAATGTCTGTGTTCACAGTTTTCTCAAGGAAAACAGTGAGCAAATACAAGCTTAAACAATGTCCGTTGCTTTTTTGTTTGTTTATTCGTTTGCTGTGATTATTATAATTCAATCTTTATTCAAGCTTTTGAAATGTCCAAATTTACCGCCAGAAATCAGCTTTTCCTAGAAAAAGGCCAGGAATGGAAAATTCCAGCTTTATTCAAGCAGTTAAAAATGTCATTTACCGCCAGAAGCCTGTTTTTCCTAGAAAAAGCCGGGAATGCAATCTTTATAAATGCTTTCAAATTTACCGCATATTTTCAGCTATTTCCAGCAAGAAATGCCAGGATTTTTGTTCCAGCTTTTATTATTCTAGCTTATCCAAGCTAAAATTGTCCAAATTTACCACTGGAATTTTCAATAATATTCTGGTATTACTCTGGAATTTTATTCGAGGAGATTCTGGAATTTAATTTCAGGAGATTCAGGACTTTTTTCTGGAATGTTCTAGCTTATTTTTACATGGACGGTTAGAAGGGACTTTGTGAGGGCTTGTGCGTATCAGCCAATCACATTAAGCACTGATAATGTAATGCCATTAGAAAATGGAGAGCGGCCTTCTAAGTCACAAATCTCAACCCAGGACAAGGAGTTTAAGCCCGGGATAAGGCTTCCCGGATAAGGCATCTGATATTTCAAACCACAGCGATCATGATTAGGCATTTTTACATGAAAGTCGAACCAAGAATTGACTACGGCCTGTCCATTTGACAAGAAACAGCTTGAAATACATCGGCACTTGACGTTTCTGGTCTGCATTTCAATCAAACACTCCCGAGCTGTCGAGCATACAAGTGATCCACTTTGACACGACTATAACGATGTTTTAAACTTTGATATCCAATGGCCCCTTTCATATTTTACGTATCTTACCCTTGTTACAATCAATTGGCCTCCATGTATATCACAACAGCAAACCATATCGATTTCGTTTCTGGTGGATTGCATTATACTACAGAAAAGAATTTTCCAAGCCAGTTAAAAGAAAGATTTAGGTTTCTGATTACCTGTCAGTCAAAGAACAAAATAAATGACAACTACTGCAATTTACAACAGGAGAACGTTGACAGGAGACTAATGGCGTTATTATGTAATACCAAAAACATTAAAAGGATCTATAGGATCTTGTAAATACGAAAAGTATTTCGCCTACGTTATCAATATTATCAAATCAACGCAAAGATGTGACATATCGGCAGATTGCAAAATAATTAGATTTTTCTCTTGAAGGTGTACAATACTTATAAGCTAAATCGACACAGATTTCCAACCCGTAGGTGGTCATTAATCAGTGAAAAGAAGCAGTTTGCGCTATTTTATGCACATCGAGCCCGACAACATTGGAGTACCTGTCATTTTGTGTCCGAACATATAACTCTATTATGTCGATTTCAATAAATCGCTTGAACATTCTGCTACAACTTTGCAAGAGCTGATGCCTCCTAACTTGCTTCTGGGGCCATTAATAATTTATAACCTTGTTTGGCGGGAAGCAATGTATGAATAAAGGGCAGGTGGTCTCCAAGTGACAATGGTTCGATTTCGATATTCTTTTTTCCACTCACGCCTTCTCACTAATTCTTCAACGTACACCTCTCGGGCTACGTGATTTCACATTTGCTGGATATGCCATAATACCGGATTCTGAACGCGCGCAATAGCAGTTTCAATTTACTTTGCGGACAATACAATAAATAACACATTGTGGTTGTGTATTTCTTATATCTACAGTTACCATTCTATCTAAGTAGACTGCTCTCTCGTATGTCTCAAAACATGTGTTATTTAAGAATACAAGCCTTGCAGATAGGAAAATAAGTTCGTGTTATTGATCTCAACAACTCAACGTTCATCGTAAATGATGATATTGGCATTTGGTGGAGAAAATTACGGAAAGTGAAATTCCGTTTCTCATTTTGTTTGTCTTTTTCTCAGAATGAGTAGGCCTGTCTTGTACAGACACCGGCTTAATTTACAAAGAACTAGTGGTAACCGCGTGGTATCCAATCACGTTCAACAATTAGTTCGTGCGGGCTAATTTAGTGTGTTCCTAATTTTGATTTTGGATTAATTAAAGAAAACTTGGGTGAAGTAAGTTTTGATAATGTTTTAGGTATTATTTATTTTTTTTTATGTTATACAATTTAATGAATCGGAAGAACGATGGCAGAAGAGTCAAGATTATAGAAAAATATGAGATAGTTCATGATATTGCTTTATTTTTAACCTCTTTCATTTAAAAGTTATGTTAGGTACCCTTAATTAGGTTTAAGACATAATTTCGTTTAAATTTGAAGTAATCGTGTGTCTTATCTATAATATTTCCAATCAGCCATTTCCAATCAGAAATTCTTCCAGTAGTGATTTTGGTGTTAACACTGTCGTTTTGAACAGATACCCTTAAAAATAACTACAATGGTGTTGTGTCAGTAAGGTACGTGGTCGACAAAAAATGGTAACATTTTACCAATTATCAGCGTCAAAAGTACCAAATGTTGTGTACTCTTGCAAGAAATTGGTAACATTTTACCAATTATTTGTGTCAAAAGTACACAATGTCGTGTATTCGTTACATAAATCTGTGCAACATTTTAACAATTTGTCGACCATATTCCCTGCTGACGCAACATCGTTGTAATTATTTTTAAGCGTGTACTTACATTTCATTAGCTTCAGGACAATTTTGATATTGTTTACACTACTACCAATACAAACTTTGCTCGACAGATTGGTAACATTTCGCCAATTATTTGTGTCATGTCGTGTATTCTTTACACAAATCTATGCAACATATTACCAATTTGTCGACCATGTTCCCTTCTGACACAACAGCGTTGTAATTATTTTTAAGCGTGTACTTACATTTCATGAGCTTCAGGACAATTTTGATATTGTTTAAACTACTACCAATATAAACTTTGCTCGACAGATTGGTAACATTTTACCAATTATTTGTGTCAAAAGTATATACAATGTCGTGTATTCTTTACACAGATCTGTGCAATATTTTACCAATTTGTTGACCGTGTTCCCTTCTGACACAACAGCGTTGTAATTAAGAAATAAAGGGTGATGCAGTATCCTTTATGGGCGAATAATGTGTCCGAGGCGGGAAAAAATAAATAATTTTATTTTAATTTTTTCCGGCCGAGGATACATTATGAGCCCATAAATAATACTGCAAACCCTTTATTTCTATTCTATTACCGAAAACAGCTTGATATAATGAGAAAATGCATTGGCGACTCATTATTGCAGAATAATGGGCAGTAAACTAACTA
Source organism: Ophioderma brevispina (assembly GCA_023653785.1). Taxonomy (NCBI): domain Eukaryota; kingdom Metazoa; phylum Echinodermata; class Ophiuroidea; order Amphilepidida; family Ophiodermatidae; genus Ophioderma; species Ophioderma brevispina. The sequence goes on along the minus strand of JAMKCH010010331.1, from coordinate 122,993 downwards.
ATCAGAATGCTGCATTTTCAATAATGGGCAGCAGAGGTAATAGAATTATTTTTAAGCGTGTACTTACATTTCATTGACTTCAGGACAATTTTGATATTGTTTAAACTATTACCAATATAAACTTTGCTCGACAGATTGGTAACATTTTACCAATTATTAGTGTCAAAAGTACACAATGTCGTGTATTCTTTACACAAATCTGTGCAACATTTTACCAATTCTTGACCATGTTCCTCCTGACACAATAGCGTTGTAATTATTTTTAAGCGTGTACTTATATTTCATTGGCTTCAGGACAATTTTGATATTGTTTAAACTACTACCAATATAAATTTGGAAAAACACAATCCTTTATTCATGTTCTTTTGAATATAACAACTGCAACTCGAGTGTAATTGATGACGAAAGAGAACCCGTTATGTCTTCATGAAGTTGATTACGTAGAATTACAAAGACACGTAGTCGCAAACTGACCTTTGGTACACAGGTCATACTGTACGAATAACTTCAAATTAAGAGACATCGGGGTCAATGTTGTTAATATGCTATTTGGGCTATACATTTCCGCGAACATGAATTCAACAATTTTGTTACTTCAGAAAAATAAAACAAATTGCAACAATCTTAACGTGTAATCCAATACCCGTGGACAATGAAATATACATGATTTCGCTCCTAAACTGTTATATGAGATAGATATGAAATTTAAGCTGCCATCAGATTAACTGACTTTCTATGGCACTCACAATGATGGGCAATCGGTTTAAATCGCTGGGGTCACTACTCCCGATTTTCAATTATTTTTTAAAGTGACTTGGTGATTTGAAAATCAATTAAGCGGTTGTATTACACATGAATAATCTTTACATTGAACCTAGTTAAATTCGATAGATTAAGTTTATCCGGAGACCGTGTGACTGCATTGAAGATACGTATTGCTAGTAATTGGATATTATCATGTAGTTTATGGTGAAAGGTTGAATCATCCTTTTGTGTGATAGCTTGTAGCGATGTGATTTATTACAACAATAACAATTAAATGAATATTTCAGCATTTTATATATATTATTCAAAGCAGCGCGAAAATACCAAAAGGTCATTGGCTGGAAGTTTCACATGACGCGGAAAAACTTTCTGCGGGATTTCGCGGTGATATTTTTGAGCTACGAAGCACGCTCCTATAAATCACCAAATGTGTAACCATTCACTTATGTAAATATTGTACTCTTACCCATTGACATTATAACCACAAAGGTCAGACACAAGGTAAATGGGGGTGCAGGTAAAGCAAATCAACTCTGGTGTGTGCTTTCTTGGATTTAAACACCGTCTAATATGTACTGAATAAATCAACACGTAGTAGATTTAGACTAATTATTTCAGGTAAGGGCAAACGAATGGAAAAGCCTTACAACCATGCAATAATATCTCTTGTGAAAAATACTGAAGGCACACTTTTTTCAAAAATTATGTGCCTGTGCCCATTTAAACAATTGAGGTTTCTGGTTTGAACAACATTTTTTATTTTTTTTATTCATCATTTTTTTTATGCCCATTCAATCGTTTTTGTATTAATATATACATGTATTTAGGTTATAGAATGTAACAAAGGGCGTGCTGTACAGTTGATGTTTATACCCGATAATGTGTTAAGCCCTTCAGTCACCAACATTTCCAACACTATTCTGTTTATGAGCGGTAATACCTTACATGATGCATTTCAATAGCCTCTGTATTGAAATTAACACGAATAAATATTGCTACTTGCGACGATTGCCCAATAGAGATAAACAAGATATTTTAAAGAAAACAATGATAGGCTTGTTATTGCAGATACTGAAATGAAATTAAGATTGGCGTCATATGAATAATCGAAATGACAAATCAACAACTCATAATCAACTGAACAATTATTGACGTAATACTTCAAAAGGATTTTAGAGTTATTTTTGGCGGGTTTTGCAACAAATGTGCTTTTTCATTCCACAGCTCCGCAGATACAATAATACCGATCCTGACATTTAATATCCGATAAAGGGATGCAGTGAGTAGGTTCCATGAATAAGTATCACGTGTATCTGGTGAATGGTATAAGTTTTTTATATGCAGATCACTGTGCGGTTACAGGTTGCATAATGGAAAACACAAACTTGACTTGTCAACGGGGTTGTCACGTAATGTTACTCAATCAATTTGGTGTCAAGACTCTATTTCTATCTTTTGGAATTCCTTCTTGACTTCGTAGTAAGCACACACGTGACAACTGCAAGTGTTAGAGTAAATCTAAAATTACAGCTTTATTAACAAACATCAGCCAATAATGACCTTGGTTAAAGCAAATTTATTCAGAAAGTGTTACTTGGCAAACTCCTAGGCAAAGACATTGCTACTGCTTCTAGTCATCACCTGGGCTATCATGTACATTGCTCATCAAATTAAAGGTGCAACGAGAGATATCCAAGCATCCACATATCGCGTCATTGCATCATATGTAGCGATTTTAAAATCCCATCTGTGTGTGGTGTCTGTCCGTTTGTGTCTCTGCTTGTCTGGCTGGCTGTCATCTTTCTCTCTGTCTTCATGCCTATAATATTATCAGCTTTATCTACTTTTGATCAATCGATCGGTTATTGGATCTAGTTTTATTATTCTTAGTCTATTTCATATTGTTTCATATTTAACAGAAACGTATACATTTTCCAGTAATTGACACTTCATATTTTCCACAAATCATTTGGAAGTAGATTTGATATCCTTCAGTCACTTTGAAATATTTTGATAGTGATCGAACATGTTTGATTTGAATGCGACCTCAAAATGAATAAAAGATGGGAGGAGGTGATAAGGACTGAGCATAAGTGTGTCCTTACATTATTATCTTAATTGAAACACTCAGGTGTTCGTCGTCCCTTAAGTGTTTAGGGTCACCTAGAGGTTCGGCTGTCCGTTGCCTTGATAAAATAGTTATTGAGGTCATCATTTGTTAAACTGTTAGTGACAGTTTATGTGATGTCATGTGATGGCGGTTTCTAAAATTGTGCCTGCATATAGACCAAAATTCAGTTCATATGATTTAAATGGAAGACCCAATAGTTGAGACTATCAGCAAATAGAAAGATATATTGTTTCAGCCCTTTAGGAATAAGATGATTGATTTCAAAAAGAGAAAGATGACCGAATTTTCAACTCAGGGTCCTGTGTTTAAAGTCGTTCTTGTCCATTTTCGAAGAAATCACTTGCAGTTACCCAAAATAATTTAACGTTTAAAATTTCCCTCCCTCCCTCCCACGAGAAAATTACCGAGTATTTCCACTTGCCGTCGCATCCGTAAATAGATCTAAATATATAATTTGGTCAGTAGGGGGCTTAGCATATAGGAAAGCGATATTTCTGACTCGTCCTATTTTGTTCACAGGCAGTTTTCTTAATCTTGCTAGTACTCTGATTGCTATGTGTTCTTAATCGACTAGCTCTGCGTAAGTCGACACCAAAACAACAAAACGCATGAGTTTTTTCTCATCACTTCTCAAGAGATCTTCTTGACCGAAAGTATCACTTCCAGGACCTGCAGCTAGTTCGTATTATCATGTTCAAGACACGTGCTGCGGTAGCTGGACTAGAGCTATTCTGAGTCTTTGAGTGGGCTTCAAATGAGTTGATGTCGAGTTCTATATTTAAAGATATTTGCTTAATGTAACCGGAGAATGACCGGTGTGATATCATGCAAGTAGACTTCCAATCAATTTATTTTAATTATTTTAAAGGCGTGGTAACGTAAACGATATTATTTGCGAGTGCCCGATGTGCACTGCAATATCTATTAGAAGTATCAGCCTTCAACTGACATAATAGCACACGGATGACAGATTATCAGATTTACCTTTGTCGTTTTTGGGGAAAGCAGATAATGCCACATTTATTATGAAGCGTACGCCTCACAATGTTGAGATTTTGACACCGTTAGGTGTCTTAAAGAACTAAAACGCCCTCAAAGTGGTATGGTGTGGACGATCAAAACTGTCTGAAATAAGGATTTTATAATTAATATCGGAAATCCCACCGATCCTGAATTAGCTGTTTTTACATGTATAAAGTCGAGTTTTTTTGCGTCAATCGTAGTACTATGTTTTTCTTTTTACTTAAAAGGCAAGGTCACAATATTTTATTTACCAATAACGCATACCCAGTACCTCTGAGTTATTAAAATGCTAAATATACGAACCCACTTAAGGATTGTCTCAAGATGGTAAAAATCACAACAACAATTTCTGTGCTGAAAGTAAAACATTACGTAATGAAAATGTTGGAAATCCACTGTTGGATTGATTCTCTTTAAATATGATGGTATTCAATAAAATTTTGCATCATTTTTGTTATCCCTAGGATCAGTACCTTATTTTACAGAAATGCGCCAATTTGTTAATGCTCTGATCTCATTAATCAGTTGTGAAAATGTAAGTAATACCACTGGCTGATGCCCGGGTGCATCCTACAATTGAACCAGGAAGGAAGAGCTGCTCATCGGCGTTATTGGGAGGTTGAAGCGCTCGCGGCTAACGTGTTGCTACATTCGCGCGCGCGCCGGCCAACGTTGCGTCTGTTGCATATGATCGTTGCGTTCAACGGGTTGTCTATTTTTGCACGGGGTGGTGGCTCGTGTCTTGTTGTATTTATAAAGCTTTTTAAGGATCACGAAATTGATTAAAGATGACCTTTACATTATAAAGTGTAAGAATGAGACTAAAGTATGAGTTGGGGAACCAGTACTCTCTTTACGACGAATTGAACCGTGACTACCATTATTTTTGCGTGGAAAATCGAAAATAATTTGCGCTAGCGCCTGGTTTTTCCAATTCCGTCGTTAAGAGGAGTACCGTTTCTAAAATTACACCGTTATTCTCTAAATTTATACTAATACATTATGACACAAATCTTCTTCATGTATTATAATCTATCGTTCGAATACATTATTTTGTACGTGCAGCCGATTTGATTTAGCCTATCGAAACAGTTGTTTACTTTCCAGGGTAGATAATACAACCTTTCTGTCATGTCTGTTGCATAACTCCAAACAGACTATTATTTTGTGTAGTTAGCGAACTTAATCCGACGCCGAGGTTCGACGTGATGAACAGAAATCCGTGAACAGAGGTGAAACGGAATCAAGCGAAATGATTGACTGATACTGGTCAGATTTCGCTCATCTCTACCCATTATTAAAAGTACTCGTATTAAATGACGCAACAAAAGGGCTAATAAATACTATATTTTTTAAATAAAAAAACAATAACGCTACTAATAACAAACAATTCATAAAATAATGCCAGGTCCTTGTAGCCCAGAATATTGTAGGCCTATAGATAATTTTTCGAAAACCACTATGGCAGTAATAATTTCATGCTGTGGTTGGTTTCAGAAAAATAGAAGTTGGGTTTTTCATAGAACTACTTTGAAAATTTAAAACTGCCTTTGTACGGTACCATGGTATTGCGCCTTCTTTTCTTTCTTTCATTCTTTCTTTCATCGATCGTATTCATATTTCATGTTTTCATATTCCCAGACTGTTGTGTTCTGCTTTCTGGAATTTCCTTGAAAGTTCGAATGTAGGTACCCTCACACAAGCCCAGTTTAGAATGTAACTGCTCAATGAGTCCCACGGCTCTAATTGAAATTGGAAGAATGTTTCCCAAAGAACAAATTGGAAACTGCCATATCTGAATAATTTAGCATATAAACTGTTAACCGACTATAATCAAAATATTGTAGGGACTGATGAATGTGTGTTGCAATGGGATAAAGTGGTTCCTTCCAAACATGACAAATGGTGCCTTCATGGTATAAAGCCGGGAATTCTCCCAGAGGTTGGGTATTTTCGTACGTTAAGATGATTTCAACACGTTACCTGGATATGTATACCTTACTCAATTCACACAATCCCATGTAGTTGTAGATTTACGAAACGTACATAGTATGTATGTTCAGTTTCCTCAAAGACTTGGGGAAGTGACGACCCTTTATGGTTCAGCCGAGAATTCCTCTAGCATTTGGGTACGTTGTAACTAAATTTTAATCAACAGGATGTATACTACACGTAAGCGAAAACCTTATTAATAAACACATTTGTCATGGTTTCGTATTAGTGTAAGATAGAATGTAAAGGGGCATTTAGTGATCTATGGCCTCGTCCCGATGGTGGGGGGGGGTGGGAAAGGAAAGGGGGAAGGAAGGAAAGAGAAAAGAGGGAAATCAGGTGGTAGGGCGGACTGAAAGTGAGGCCGGAAGTTCTTGTTTGGGGGTTACTAAAAGTGAGATTTTCATACCATTTGAATCGTTGTAGTAGAACCTCCGAGCAATTACTTCGGTAATTTTTACGGGTACACCCCCCAACTATGACGTGGTTGAGACTTATCAAGGTCAGAAAGTAACCTCCCGAGGTTCTTAAAACAAAATTCAATGACTAGGAAAAGTCAGTCACTATAGAAAACAATTGGAGGAGAGGGCAAAATAAAGAGCGAAGACGTAGAGGTCTTTGTTAAGAAGATTGCTGACCAAGATGTAAATTCCACAGTATGATTTTAATACATAAATTAAATCACACAATATACACAATTAACATGCACAAAATTATTATCAATATTCTTACTATTTAAAATCAAATTAAACACACACCATCTCAGGTTAAACTAAATTTCAAAGTTCACTGTTGGGTGCGCACCAGTCTCTTGTAGAATCAGATCCAATAATCGTAGTCGACACAATTCTTGCTGGTACATTTCCAACTATTTTTCGCGATCGCAAAAGTCCTTTTGGTCTAGACCGGCCGATTAATTAATAAACTCGTAGACTTGAAGACCTACTGGATTATACTGGCAGCTTTGCGTAACAATAGTCCACAGGTATTCAGTGCATTAAAGGTGATTGTCACTGGTAAAAGACACCATCCTGCTGATATTTTAATGTTACCCTTTGTTTTTTTCCAAAGTAACCCATTTTGAGGCGCATCTTTGATAATTCTAGCAACTTTCTAGAATTATAATAAATACAGTTATTTTATAAATCAATGTTATTAAAGTTCTCCACCTTCTGTTTGAAAGGTCTACACTCGATGAAACCTCTTGACAACTGGCAAAGAGAAATAACATGCAGGCAATTTGTCCTTAGCAAAATTTCCCATGATGCAACACACAACAAGCGAACAGTCGAATTTTACAATTCTTCTCAGTTCGCTTGAAACAATGTTTAAGGAATTCCACAATCTCCACATCCCCTTCACCTTATATTTTTGACATAGCCATTACACAAAGTCCTATTGTTCATCAACAGGTGTGCATTCTTGCTTCACACCCTCTAGGGAAACAGAACCTCTATCCAATTCTTAGAATGAAGATGATGAGATACTGTGCTCCTCTTGTTCTCAGATTGCGGACATCTCCTGACATGTTCGTTTCAGGGAGTTCCCATACACTAGTCCATTTAGAACTAGGTCAATCAAATAAGTCATGCTTATTGCACAACACATTTCAAGTTTCATATTTTCCAGTTCTCCTCACTCATAATTTATATGATTAAATTTAACAACATGTTTTAATTAATATAATACAGAAAAATAATATAACATTCAGGAGTCTGTCACAGACGCCACAAAATTCCATGTCCAAACGCTCAGATTTACGAGTGCGAGACATACAATATTGATTGAAATAGAATTTTCTGGTTGCATTATTGTAACTAGTCACAGATGCACTCTTTTTGGGATAAAAATCACAGTCACGAAGTATAATGGATTTCATATCTGTGTCTTTGAAAGTCTTCCGCCTTCAGAAAACACTACAGCAATACAAATTGACTTACTTTAGCTTTATGAAATTTCCACTGAATTTGGATGGTTAAGACGCTCATTCGCATATTGATTTTGTCATATCCACAGGCAAATTCATGCGTGACAGTGACACGCATTCTTCATAGCTCGCGTCCGGAAGGGCGCGAGCTATAATAGATTACTTCCACAGAGACACCTGCGATTTTCCAATGTTGCGAACGAGACTGAGTTAATAACATAGTTGAGATGTTTTCAGAAACATACATTTGTGGCATACTGCTCGAAATATAAACAATAATAATCGCTAATTTGACCAATAATTATGAATAGGATTTCAATGTTACTCCTTTTTTGGATAACGATAGCATATTAATGACTTAATACATGTTGATTTGAACAAGGCTTGGTGGCCAGGCTGGTGGCGCTATACCTCAAGTTTGTTTATACGCTCATTCGCAGGTACTTGAATATGTAAACATTGCAAAACTCTGCTAGAATTTGAAGGCTTGATAATGACTAAATTTGCCTTATATCGACGATGGAGAAAGTCGATTGAAAAATTGAATATTTATAAACAAGACTTATTTTGCAGTCTGTGAGAATAATTGGTCCTCTTCTATGTTAATATATAATTCAAATTGCTAATGAAAACCGCGCAAAAAACTATCGTTCCTCGTACTTCCTAGTTAAAATTTGACCTTTTAACTGTTATATGCGTCGTTGGCGTTTCAACTGTTAGCTCAAAAGTAATATGTGTTTCTAATCCTACATCATATGTATTATTGATCAGACATAACCATAACACCGCAATGGCCTATGGAGTTCTATGGTATAATATTTACATAACATCAAAACGCACCATGGAAATACATTGAATTTGTTTAAATAACTTTTGTCGAAGATTGAACTTTTCAGGCACACACACACAAAAAGAAGACGTTAGTGATATTTCAAAAACAGCGAAGCAAATCACTGTCCCAAAATTATGATTAGGGTATGTCCATGTTTATGTTAAAGTGCTATCTTAATGCTGTAGAAGCCAGCGCCAATGTTAAAGGTGCAACAAGAGATTTCACATATCAGGTGTCCCCAAAAAATCGAAAGTTCTGATTTTTGCCCTGATGTAAAGCTTTATATATAAAAATAACCCCATCTGAAAGGATTAAACCGAGAAATGTTTCTTTAGGAAGAAAAATTGTGACATTTCTATTTACGTATAGGAGCAAATACAAAATTCGGCCTTTGTTTTATATTGAAATATAATCAAATCAAAATCACCCTTTTCTCTCTTTTAAAACATTTCTGTAGCCACACACAAGGTAACAAATCTATTAAGTGTCTAATTTATATGAAATTGCTATTATAACACAATATTTGGGTACCTCAGAATCTCTCGTTGCACCTTTAATGGTAGGATTTATTTGAGAAAAAAATTAAAAAGATGTGGCATATACTTATAAATTTCTTGTACTTCTAAAGAAATTCGTAAGTTGTCACCGATGTTTGTTTCTTCGTATAGTATGTTTCATTCAACTCTTCCAGAACTGATACATGTTTCAATAAGTTACTTTTTAAATGATTTTTTTTATGAGGAAGAGTACAAAACTCGTCACATTACGTCTGCACTCACTAAATAGTCCAAATCCCTTCTGAACATGATTTGTTTTCATGCACGCCCTACATTTTAATGTGAAACCTTGGACAGAGCGCAAAACCGACTTCTTCAATTTAAAAGACCTTTTTTCGTTTTCTGTTTTTTTTTTCTCTGTTTTTTATGCGTATGTCTTGCTTTGTTTTGATTGTCGCTTTTTAATTTTGTTTTTGTCAAATTCAACAAATATGTATTATCTTACGACAAAGACGGTTGTTACGATGCGATACATAACAAAACTACATCGCGGTCGTCCGACCGCTAGTGTCGCCTGCCGTCGCGATTTGTGAATGGTAGGCCTCATATGACTTTGACCTTGATATGTGCCCTTTGACCTCATAAACAAATGACAGTTGCCGTGTAATATCCATAAACCAAGTTTGGTTCCAATTGAATTTCAACTTTTAAATTTTCAACATTTTCACAGCTTGACGTCAAATGACGTTTGACCTTGATATGTGACCATTGACCTCATCAAAAAATGGGCGATGTTGCACCTATCACTCAAGTTTGGATTAAATCCATCAAAGTATGCGAATATTACAGGCAAATGTTAACCCTTTTTCGCAACAACAGACATCATCAACAGACTACAACAGTGGACAAAGTGATCCCTATGTGGCAGGCGACACCAAAACGAGAAATGTAACAAATTTGTAATATTTCGCGTTAAAAGTTTGTTTGGCAAAACAAAACAGGACAACTTTCCAACACTGCGACGAAAAAATATAACCAAAATCGAAAAATATTAGAAAACTCTTCTGAATAAAATACTCCTTCCCTCTGCAAAAATAGAAACTCGAGCAAAGGTTAATCGCCCACATCAAATGTATCCCTCTACTCAAATGCATAACGAATCATCGAAAATGCAAGCTACACTCATCAATAAAGCCAATGCTCCTGTTGCTACCCAAAAACTTCGCCCCGTGGCTACTCCCCCACATTGACATGGTATCTTCAAGAACAAAATTAAACAGAAATGAAAATCATTCGAAAAATGAAATAGATTTAGTCGTTCCTCCCTTGGTTACTAAACACCTCGCCCCATGAATACTAGCCCACATTGATAATATCCCTCAGCTTAGAAATAGAAGAGATCATCAGAAATCCAAAAGAAAAAACAAAAGGATGCCCATATACAGAGGACGCGAATAGATAGCTATGGCAGAGTGAACGTTGGACGTATATATTTTGCTGGTTCTCAAAGGCGAACGACTCGCACTTACAATAGTGACCGGGGGGAGGGGGTTTGCAGGCTAATTGAATTTTCCGTCTTTTTGACCAATTTTCGCGTGTTTTGAAAAACAACGATGTTTTGCCCCTTATTTGCACCAAAATAAAAATCTCATTTTTTATTGCTGATTTGGGGTTGTATTATGATCCTAAATGTGGTTATAAATTTCGGGCAAAAATTCCTCGGGAAAGTGGTTTCCTTAGGGAGGTCCATGGAACCCCCTTGGGCACCAACGGGACATGTGGAAAACCCTTGGTCACTTAAGTGTTAAAAAGACCCACATTGGGACAAAGATATCCGACCATTACCGAACAAAAAAAATTTAGATCTTCACATCCCGATATCCTCTGATGCTCATACCTTTTTGGTTTTGACAATACAACCATATCAAATATGAACCTTACTATTTTCCCTCTCCGCGAGTCCCTCTTTAAGATTTACATACCATGTCTCTGAATAAAACAGATCATCAGAAATAGAACAATACAAATTCAATACAATACAAACGGCATTGGATATAGCGCCTTCTCAAAACAAGGGAAAAGCGCTTTACAAAATAGGAGTAATTATATTTAGCCTAAACAAATAAAATCATCCCTTACACTGGACACATAAACAAAGCCAAGCCAAAACGGCTCGCCACCGTAAACACCCCCGCCAGAACTAAACTTTGAAGTGGCTTACAGACATTATACGTTTGTGGTATCAAGTATGGGCGAGTTTTTGAGAGTAGTTTAAGCGCTCAGTGTAGCGAATTACCTTTGTCCGAGTTATTATTTATTGATAAAACGTTCTCTGATATTCTTCAACTTTTGGTATGTTTAGCTTTTGTTACATTTTGCCCAATGATAAAATTCAAAATTAAAAAATTGCTTTGGTGTATTGTCAGGCCACACTTCAACGTGATACGTAACAGATTTGTTACGCTTATAGTTGTTTTTTTTTTTTTTTTTTTTTTTTTTTTCTCGCAGATCACGTCGGTAATTTAAATGGCTTGTGATGGTTCAAAAATTATGCTGCTTGCAGGAGAGGACCACACAACTTGGAAGGTAAGCGTATGTATTGTAAAAGTAGTCAGAAAAAAAGAGAAAACCAATTAGGAGAAACGGTTATTTTCTGTGTTTGCTGCATTATTTATTTATTTATTTTGCAATAAATGTTTGGGAAATGTAAGACTACTCGTTTCAATTAAGGCAAACAATTTGTATTAGCTCAAAAAGCCCCAAGGCTGTCTGGCTGGTCACACACTTTTGTCACATAATTACTGGTTCGAACAAATAGTCAACCAGTGCAACTCTGTCAATGACTGCTAGAGCAGGTTCAGGTAGGATTCTCTAAACTGGGTCGCGGGGCATTTTCGTTTGGCCTAAAGTCAAGTAAAACATGAGGTGTAGCAATTGCCCTATGAATCATAGCGTTATTTCGAATTTTATTTCTTAAGTGTGATTTTTGTATTTTTATTATTAATTTGTAGATTTGTGCTCCAAGTAAGACTACAAACGACATGTGTACATTATTCAGAGATCCACAAATGAGTTGTACTATTTTGTTTTATTTCTCATTTATTTGCTTGCTTAGTTTTGCTGTATTTACTTTTTAGTTTATTTTAGGGTTCAGGTAAGACCAATACAATTACATTGTATTAATTTGATAGAAAATGGATTAATTTAAATTTTTACGTCATCGAAATATATTTGAATTCAAAATATCTTTAAATTAAGCACTAATAATGATAAAGAGCTACGTCATCAGATGACGTCACCAGCAATTCTCAAATCAGGGTTGCGCGCGATTTGTTCATGCAATTCGATTCTTCGATGTTCGATTTTGCCCTGGTTAGGTTCTTTTTCAGGAGTATTGATTTTGACGCTGATGTCGCCGCTCCTCCATTGAGAAGTAGTTTTAGTTGGACTTTTCACTGGAGTACTAAGCTAAAGTTTACTTAATATTCCTAAGAATGTTAGCGGTGGTTGCTGCAAAAGAGGGTAGTGTTACAATTATACCAAATGGCTGGTGCAAACTAAATAATTTAACCTAAGTAGCAATACTTTTAGTATCAAAGTTTGACACCAATGGATTTTTGACTCCAAATTAGTCGTATTATTTTTAAATCATTGGTGAATAATTTAACCTTCAACCATGGTAGATTCTTTATATTTTATCACACATAAGTCAGTGCTTTGAGATGGCTTCCATCTTAACCCTGGTAGATTCTGTATAGGTTATAACACATAATTCAGTGGCTTTGAGATGGGCTTCAATCTAACGCTTTCAACCCTGGTAGATTCTTATAGGTTCTAACACAGAAGTCAGCGGGCTTTTGAGATGGCTTCTATCTTACCCTTTCATCAACCCTGGTAGCTTCTGTATAGGTTCTGAACATAGTCATTGGCTTTTGAGATGGCTTCTATCTTAAAACCCTTTCAATTCCACACAACCCCGATAGATCTGTATAAGTTATAACACTAAGTCAGTGTTTGTGAGATGGTTTCAATTTTAACCCTCCAACCCTGTTAGATTCTGATCGGTTATAACCCCTAAGTCAGTGGCTTTTTGAGATGGCTTCCCTTTTAAAAAACCCTTTCAACCCTGGTAGATTTTGTATAGTTAAAACACATAAGACATGTTTTTTTTGAGATGGCTTCCATCTTAACCCGTTCAACCCTGGTATGCTCCTGTATAGGTTATAACACAATAAATCAGTGGTTTTTTGAGAATCTTCCCGGTTAACCCTTCAAGCAAGGTAGATCTGTATATTATAACACATAGACATTGGTTTTTTTGGAGGGGCTTCAATCTTAACACTTTTAAAACCCTTGTAGATTCTGTATAGGGCTATGGCACATCTTAGTGGTTTTTGAATATTAATTTTCTAGAAGTCAATCTAAAACTCCACCACCGACTTAAGACTAGACTTGTTTTGTGTTCATGCTGTTGCCGTAAGTATAGAAAATTGACTCATTTAAATGTAAGTAACTTGGCGTCATCCCCCGGCAAGATGCCAGTCTGGAACCCACTACTACATATGAAACCCTACCCAAACCCTAAACCAATCTGAAACATCATACATACATCATACATAATACATAATACATACATACCTACATACATACATACATACATACATACATATACATACATACATACTCCACCGACAATAACTACATACATACATACATACATCTACAATACATACATACATACATACATACATACATACAGACATACATACATACATACATACATACTACATACATACATACATACATACATACATACATCATACATACCATACAATACATACATACACCACAACACCTCACACATACTACATACATACCCCATACACACTACATACCTAACATACATACATACCTAATACATACATACATACATAACATCATACATACATCACATACATACATACCTACACATCCCACATACATACTACAATACATACATACACACAACATACATACCCAAATACATACATACATACATACTACTGCAGCCATCTACATACATACATACATACATACATAACATAACATACATAAATAAAGACATACATCCATACATACATACATACATACATACTACTACATGGAAAGATCGTAGCACTTGACAAAAGAAAAGAGATAAGATCCCACACAATTAATAGAAAGTAACAGAAATTGAATTTGAGCAACATTATACAAACTTGGTCCCATTGCCTAAAATTAACAGATTTTTTTGGTGGTGAGTGTTTGCACCTCATGTGGACGTTGTGATTAGCCAAAATACTTACACCAAAGAGGTGGATAACCTTTTCTGCGCAATTTGTGTTAATCAAATGTCACTTTTTTTCACATTACTGAATTTTTCAGATTCATATTGATAAATGATGAATTGTAATTTGAAATTATTGCATTCACAAAATATATTGAACTCCATGCATTCTCCTAATATTAAGTATTTTACATTGCTCATCTGTCATATTCTGCATACAACCTTTATACGTTACTTTTTTGACAAAATATGATAAATCTTTTCAAACAATTGAAGCTATCTATACAGCAGATGACGAACAAATTGAGTCTAAATGCAGGAAGATTAAGAAAATCATCTTTTTTTGAAAAGGGTCCCTAACTTTGATCCGATGAAATAATAACTGTTTTATGAAAATAATAACTAACTTCAATTGATGCGTGGCCATTTTGATTTATTTGGCGTACGGAGAACTACGACTACAAGGATATGCATTTTCGCGTGTCGTTATTATTTTAATGGACACAGCAACTCATATGACCCTTTCACCAATCATGAATCGAAAATAGTCAAGTATTATTCACTTCTTTATTTTTAGTTTGGAAACCCTTCAGATTTATCTTTGAAATAAGATGACATCTTTTCGAGCAGTTTCATCGACCTCTGCTTCATTATCGAGAAGCAATTACGAGGTGATCCAAATGTACCACTATTCAATTTTGTTATAGCTTTCCAAACCCATTTAATCCGAAGAACATAGAAATAGCGAAATTCTGAACATATTATGCTATCTTATTTAATAAATAAGTAGAGTGTGTTTTCTTTAAAAGAACAGATGAGTACATTTTACCGTAGTTAATGCAACATGTTTCATTTTATACGAAAAAGACATAAAAACGAAATACCTTTCTTGGCTTTTAAGACAATAATCGAATTTTCTTTGTAAAAACTTTACCTCTACCCACACAATTGACCTTTCATAGCAACCAGCAAACACTGAATGTCCGTTCCTCACAACTTAAAGGCGGAAGATAAACTCAGCTGCATTGAACATGAAACGTTGGCATCTTTTTACTGAATATATTAGAGAACTTTCATTACCTTGAAACTTAGTCCATGATATGAGCCCGCTGAGACACAATCGAAGATGCCAGGGAGTCTTATAGTATCAGCTTGTGAGAATCCCCTCAGGGACCAATTGGTCCCAGTGTCTGTGGAGTGACTGAAAGCACGTATCTCAGGTTTAAAAAATTGGAGTAGGTAACAGTCATCTCCAAACAACCATTAGTCATGGTAGTATCGGTATGTCTTCCAAAGCTACTCATGTTAATTCAATTTAGGATTGCCGGACAACAGGTTGAGGGGAAATCATGATGCACACCGTCGAAATAAGTGAAAAAATGTTGGATCACGGCTACCTCCACTTATCTAAAATGTAAACCTGGAAGATCTTTCATTTCTATATCTCAACCCCTGAATATCGTCGTAACGTGAGCCCTATTGCATAACAACATCCATCAGAAATGCTGAAAGTTGCAAGAGATCACTCTTATCAGCCTGTCGGCAAAGAGTGACAAACTCTTGGCAAAACCACCACAGTATTTACTTTTCATGTATTGTTTGTGCCTTATATTGACACAACCAATATGCATATTTGATTTATAGAAAAAAACCTTACGTTATGTTATTTTTGCGCCGACCTCACCTTCTGTCATGGTTGAAATTCGAAAAATCTCATCCATAATAGTTTTTTCCCAAAAAATTAACGAATTTTCGGTCCTCAAATATAGGCAAGAATTTGATATATAATTAGGTCCCGATATTTGAAAGCCACTGCTTTTAATGAGATCGTGTTTTTTTTGCATTTCTTTCTTCAGTTTTTGCCAAGAAAGGTTAGTTCTCGTGATATTCTAAAAAAATAATGATCACAAGAATGGTTTCAGTAAAATGTTTAGTACATCCAATCCACACATCAAATCTGTCTGATAGTTTGATATCGTTGTCTTGCAGACTCTATGGTCATAGTTGATTTCCATATGCATGCCGATCGATTGAGAGTATCGGTTGAATTCACGTTCTCAACAAGCACAAGAGGAGAAAAGTCATACGTACAAAGTATTCAGGTAATGAAATACTTTGTCTGTTTCTAATAATAACAATCACTTTGAGTGTTTGGGGTTTAGTAAAATTTGGGGACTATATTTGATGAATATTTCCTTTTGAGTACAATCACTGACTAAATCCATTTATCTTTCCTTTTTTCTTCCTGGCACAGGCATTGGTATTAGTATTAATATATTTTTTAATCTAAATATCAAAGCTGCAGACCTGATCCCAATTATAATCTATTTAAATATCACAACAAATGAAGGCTTGCCATTTTCCGTATGTCAACCAAAATTCAAAATTGTCAGAAATTAAAAATCATCCATATACCTTCAACGATTGTTTCATATCAAAGGTAAATAATCTTTGTATTTTTGAACCAATATTGAATTTCACACCAAATAATCAGGTTCTAATAGATATGACAAAAGTTCAAAATGACATGCTGTAGATGTAGGCATTCCCTAATAACCATTTCACCACCCCCCATACTACTTCTTTTTATTTGTTTAAAAACAAATAAAGTTTCTCAATTTTGAGTTGCAGTAACTTTCTTCGATTTGAAAACTGTCTTTTTTTTCCGAATCCGTGTTCATTATTAAGAAATGATGTAATTTCATAATACGGACGTACAAATTTTAAATATTTAACACGTACTTCCGCAAACGTCATTCGGCAACAGGACATTGAATTTGAAAGGGGCAATCGAGAGATTTGTGAGGCACCAAAATTGTGTCAAATATAGATCGGACACTCAATTAGATTTCGTACCTTGTATTTCGGGCCACGAGATGTCTTCAAAGAGAAAAAAAGGTATCTTTGATTGCTTATATTTCAATATAAATAGGCTGAATTTCCGTATAAATGCTCTTATAACGAAAATAAGAACTTTCACAATTTTGGTAACAAAGAACCATTTTCTCAGCTAATTCCATACAGATTTGGATATTTTTGATGGAAACTTTTACATTCAGGGCAAATATCAGTACTTTCGAATTTTAGGGCACCTGATATGGGCAATCTCTCGTTGCACCTTTACCCTAAAGATACACATTGATTTTTGTTCTTTGCTCTTTTTTTTCCAGCCTGTCCATCTTGCACATAATATAGTTTCCCAATTCCCTCACTGATCTGTGTATTCAGCAAATTGTGATAAAAGACAGCAATTAACTTCACAGTAAAATTGCGTACGCAACGGAGGTATTTTTGACTTGTCATTCCAAATGAGAAGATGATTTTGAATTAAATTTGAAGGTCTGATACCTATATCAGTGCAAGATACTTTCAAATACAAAGTAAAGAGTGCAATTGCACCCCGCTAAGCACAACATATATGTATCAGATCCTATATTCAGCTTGTAATTCTCAGCTCAGCTTGAAAAGGCACATGAGCACTTTAAAGTGCAATTGTACACAGATACTAACAGGTTTCGGCCGTCTCTAAATAATCCTAAATATCAATCTTCCTCATATATTTTTTTACCGCTCACCGAGTATTCAATGATTTCCAATAACGATTTGTTTTGTTCAACTTTTAATTTCTACGCGGAGACAGTTCACGAAATTGTTAAAGGTGACCAGCGGGTATATTCGAAATGAATATGAGCTGTAACAAGTCCATTCCCTGGCACAGTTTTCAGTAGTGCTTCATTCACCAATGTATTTAGAACATACACCCCCTGGTTTTTTTGGTTATGATATAGATAATTCAGATTACACAGGCAGTTTCATGTCAATGTCATGTACAAGTACAACCCAATGCACTGTGTCCACTTGGGTGGATGATCGTATTGTAACTCATATTGTATGCCTCAAGAGGATCAATACTTAATTGAAGAATGATCCATGCCCTTTATAACACCTTCCCAACACAACGCTCTACCTTGCTTTTACTAACAATAGTAAGACCTTGGTATTACATAACGTTTAACACTTTTAAGCGTTAAACGTTATGTAACATTACGTTATGGTGTTTTAAAGCTTTAAAAAGCTTTAAAATACCAGATTGTCAATTACATGATCACGAAAAAGCTATATTTAATAAGAATCCTTATTCATTTACTATGTGAAGAAAACAGAACAATATAAATGTCAGAAATGGTTCAATGGCAAAGGAAAGCGTTCTTTAAAGAAATCCAAATTGATAGCTCTTAACGGATAAACCTTTGGGAAATCAGTCGTCAACATGACAACTATCTTTGAAATGCACCACTTTTTCGAGAACAAAAAAAGTTGACTGATGCTAAATATAAGTTTGCGTTGTATGACAGGTGACCTCTAGAGTACTAAAAATGCTTCACTTTTTAAATGAATATGCTGTTAAATTTTGACGTGTAGCAACGAACAGTGATTATTCTTGTATTAACAATAGTCCAAGCAAAGTATATTTTCACCTGGAACAAATTGCAACAGAATCTCTTTTACCACATAACATGTCTATAAGGTCCCTAGAGCAACATACTAAATATCGGACAATTTTTTTTCAAAGAAACAATGTTAAATAAGGGGAAATGATTAACATAGGGGTAAATTGTGTTAAAACGTACCGTAATGTAATTTGTCTTGTTATACGGATTACAAATTTATATTTTGCCTAGGTTCCGACCGTTAGTTACACGAGTATAGCCCTATTAATGTCCAAGGCCATGCTGGGGTAAACATTTTAGAATGCACACATTAGCTAAATTGGTGTCAAATTGTTCATCTTGTTGCTTACTATTACGGTATGTGGTATTTGCTCACAACAAAGATCTACATAGTCCATGTAAAATGACACAGTCTTGCTATAAGTGTTGCATGGTTACCAACATAAATAATATACTGCACATTCTCTATTTCAGCATGATCGCGGAATCATTTAAAGACACTATCAGTGATTTTTCCGAAAGAGTCGAAAATATTAAATTTCCAGAATAGCTTAAAAGTGAAGGAACGTCTGTAGAATCTCAAAAGTTACTGTTTTAACTGAAAAAATGACAGAAAGGAGAAAACGGGCATGCAGTGTTTAACGATATGAATCTCCATCAATTACGTGTTGTAGTAAGTTTCGTAAGGAGAGTAATGACTAAAATTTCCAATTTTGTCCTTATTAGGTTGGGTTCTGGTGATTGATCACTGCAGGATATGCTAGGATACCTGTACTTGATTTTTTTTATTTTGTTTTTTTATTTTCTGATTTAGCAAATCACTGATAGTGCTTTAAAACAGTTTTACAACAAAATATGACGAGCATCTGTTATTGGACAGGTAGGGACCTGCAACTAAATCCGCTTGTGAGAAAACCATCTCAAAAGCTATTGGACCTAGGCTCGGCTTTTTGGACTCATTGAGACATTTTGCTGATTTCGAAAATGGTAATGAAAATGCACACTTTGACATTTGGAAAAAAAATAACTGACAAATTTTGAATGACTGAGCCACTGCAGTCACCCGCAGGGGAAAGAGGCTTAAAGCGTCTAAGAGCATGGGTACTTTAATGCTGAAAGTAATCTCTATGGGACATAAGAGATTCATAGACATTTTAATGTAAAGTTTATCTGTTAAGCTACAAACGAGGTGCCATGTTTTTGTCACACCTGAAAGGATAAGCAGCAATAATGTGAAGAATAAACTGTGGAAATGCATTTCCTCTTTTTTTTTTTCTTTTTTTATGTAGTCATGGTGGTTTTGTATGCTTTATATGTCCAGAGCTAACTCTTCAGGAATCCACTAATTGAAGGTCCAGCAACAATATTTGGTTGGTAACATATTTCCAATTTGAGCGAAGTATACCGACTGTATCTACAGAACCGTTGCACTAGGAGGTGTGAGACCACGCAAATGGCGGAATTCCTATCTACAATACGCAGCTGGGGTTTGTGGTTCAACCAGAACAGAAATAAACAAAGAAACATAATTTGTGTATGGGGTCAAACTGTACAGGTCATGGTGCACAATATTACACTTATAAATATGGGATATTCACTAGGAAAGGGTGGTTTTTTGATCCAAGTTGAAATTTTGATACGCACGTATATAATTACACAATCCCCTCGTAAAACATACGCATTGTCTTTAATGTCGCGGATTTCAAGCCAACCACTTGCGGATTATTTTGTACATCCATGCATGAACAAAAATAACAAAATAGGAATTTTAATGATATTTTTCGATGTTTTCGGATTGGCAAATCGATGCTTATCCCTTTAAAGTCATAAAAAATCGCCTATTATTTGACAATCTATGAGTGCTAGAGTAAAAGCAAATCATAGATCCAAAAGGATGACCACTTATCCGTATAAGTGTTCGAATAATGCCACTTTTTTAATTTAACGGGTTTTAATCTTCATCTCATCAATCCTTCAAACTTATAAGGAAGACATTATTAAATATGGCAAGTAGCTTAGTTAACCTTTGAATTGATTGTCGTATATTTGGTTATTTTTTGTAGGGGACAATGTTTTAAATTTGATCACATTAGTGCCTCGTTAGAGATCGGTATTTTCCTTGAAATTAGTATTGGGAAAAGAATATTAAATAGAGCTTGATATGCCTAATGGTACTTAAAATGATCTAATGCACGACGATTATGAAAACAGCTTAACGATTTAGCAACATTGAGCTGAAATCACATGTTGGATAACTCCGATCATAAATAATGCCTAAATTTAGACACTGTTTGTATTAATGGGTCCCGGTTTATTGAAATACCGTTAGATTCTGTGTCAATTGAGATTCGGTGAGGCACAGTACATCTTTAAAATAACCAAATCCTAATCTCCTTCGCTATGACTATAAAAGGCACTATCAGTGATTTGCTAAATCAGAAAATCGAAAAAAAAACCATCAACAATCAGATTTTTGCATGTTGTAACAAGTACAGGTATCCTAACATACCCTGCAAATTGATAGGACGCAGAAGCAACCTAATAAGGACAAAATCGGAAGTTTTAGTAATTACTGTCCGTTCGGACCCAACTATACTACAACACATAACTGAATGAAGATTCCTATCTTTGAACACTGCCTTTGCTTCCTTTTCTGTAAATTCGTCAGTTGGAAAAAGTAACTTATGAGAATTCTACAGACTTATGCTTCACTTTTAGCTATTCCTGCAAATTAATAGATTTGACTCTTCGGATAAATCACTGATGTGTCTCTAAATGCCCAAACAACATGTGATATAAAAAAGAGATAGGTGAAAAAATTATTCAAAAGTGACCGAAAATACAGGTCCTTTACCACTTACTCTAGTCCAACACGTCTTGCTTGTCGCAAGGGGGGGCTCTTTTTGTGGTCAATTTCTAACACACCATGTGTCCACAATTATTTTAAGCAGGTGATTGTGGAAACGAAATCAATTCATGCAACCAGGTTTATTGTTTCCGTTTGACCTTATCAAAAATGTAGAGTTGACCTTGATCGCCTTGGGACGGGGCTTGACTTTATTATGTTTCAATACTAATTTACCATCACACCCACCGGCAAAACGGGTCAAATACAGTGTGGCACAATCAAATTTGTGGCACTCTAGGTTGCCTGCGGGAAAATAACGTAACGATTTAGAATTAGCCCGCGCTGAGGACTGATCAGAATTTGTGCAATGCTGGAAAAGAGAGACAATTTTTGATCGACTACGTCATGCTCTTTTGTTCACTACATTTCTACGTTCGACTACCACACACAATATGGCATCAGCCTGAGGGAAGTGACAGTTAAACATTGTTGATCAAATGGCCGACGATACCAGGATCGTGATAAAATAATACAGGAGAGAAATATAATCAGATAACCAATTATATATTGACAAATATTATTATTGGGTCATGCTTTTAGAGGACCCTGCAAATCATTTGAATTTTGGTACATTTAGATTACTTGTTTTTCCTTTGCTTTCAAAACAGTTTAGTTTCACTTGTGAGAAATTCATAGCAACCATCTGTCGTCAGAGACATACTTTCATGACGTAACTGTCTCGAGACTTAAGTAAACAACTAAACAACTACATAAAATATTGCTCAACATACAATGTTCGAATATTATTATCAATTGTAGAAATGAAATTAGAAAATGTCCAATATTTGAATGAAACGCCACGCGTTTTTATTACGTAAGCATTCAAACGAAGTTTAACAATTACCTTGTACCATCTGCCTCTCTACCGATATATATTGATTCCGAATTTAGGTGGCAAAACTATGCTACATTAATATTTTTTTTTTTGGTTTATGGTTGGCAATGAGGAATTTCAGCTTGCATCTTGTGTTTTGAAGGAATTTGTAAAATTGAACTTATTGGAGAATTTGAGCAAATTATCCCATTCGTGGACTGTGACGCCTCGGTAACTCAAATTACTTAAGTGAGGCCAAAGTGCCTCCGGTGATTTCTCCACTAGATATCCTGGTTATATATTTAGCAATTAAAATTGAATTAGTACCCATTTACCTTCTCTACAAGTTCTATCTGACTACTTAAGTTGATAAAAACGCCTTAAACAGGTCTTTTGGGAGTCTAAAATTCAGTAACCAATAAGAGAATCGATCTCTTCCAAAAATCTGTGTGTATGTACGAATGGCATGACTTGTTTTAAGATAGCGAAGGCCATGGGACGTTTATCATCACTGACGTTAAATGTCCATATGCTTTCAGCATAGGCCGGGTTCATACAAAAAGAAGCAGAGAGAAGAGATTTTTAGGTTGTGCATGTCTTTTGTGGAGTCCCCGTTAATAAGATAATTTAGCCATATATAAGGACTTTTGAAGCAGTGAAATGGCAAAAATATCTTGTACGACTTCGTGTTTCGCGTGTTCTGATTTTAAATCCATATTGCTACACAACCACTGGATGTGAAGGTGGAAAAAATCAGATTAGAAAATAAACTACCTAAAAACGTTATTCAGAGATTATATGAGGAGACTGTACCCAAACTTGAGTAGTTGGGTCCCATCATACATAAGAGAGGTAGAGAGATACCCACCGATAAAGCGGTATGAAATTACATTGCCCCGGATAAACTTTCTAATCAACACAAAATTCAGGGATCCCTCTGTCATTTACTGGATATCAAGGATCTGATTTGAAAAAATCCTATTGAAAACCATTTTTCAAAGTGCAATTTCTTTCATAAATATTTGTACGCGGTTTACTCGCTACCTATACATGGGTATTCAAGACAACCAAGGCTGCAAGAAAAATGCGATATGCAGCCACTATCAGTTTTTTCCCTACCAGCGTCAAATGAAGGTCATCAAAAAATTAGGGTTCTAGTATTTTTGGACAACGCACGAGTGAACATTGAAGTGTAAATTGTTTAAAATGGAAAAAGGCATAATCTAATACAATAAAGCTCAACAATCCAAAAAATTTAAGGGCTGCAAATGTTTTCTTTGAAAATGGAGCGTTTAATCTATAAACTTCGTAATGCGAAGTTAAGACTTTGTTGCTGAATGAACGTGAAATTGTTTTGCAGATACGCCAGCCTTGTAAATTATTATTCCTTAATTCGAGAACTGATTTTTCAAACCAAATTGAGCGGCCGTAGGTTTCATTATTACAATTTTCAATTGTTAGAATTAATAAATTTAGGACTAAATTCGAGCATTTTTCGCTTTGGCCTCATGGCCTAAAAGGTTCCTTGTTTCCGTGACACTTGGGACTTTCTATGCATATAGGAAGTTTACTTATCAATACGCCATCTAATTATATTTGCTGTAGTCAATGGAACGTGGTTGTGTACTCGTGGGTACACTGATCTAAAGGGGGGAAGGAAACAAGATGATCCCCAATGAATTCATTTTGAAGAAAAATGTGGCCAATACCAGACGTGAGAACCACGCGTAGAACTGATATGATCATTTAGAGAATTTATTTGGGAAAATTATGTAATTCAAGGGGTGCGGCACTTTAAAAAGATAGGAGATTTGCAATAGGCCCTATTTGGTTTCGTGTAAAATGGGAAAACAAAAGCTCTTCCGGAAAGAATATCAGGTTTAGTGAGTATGAAATGTCCTAAGAATGCCAGCTCCAGCGATTACCTGTCAGCCAGTACAAAAAGGCCTATATTAAGATTGCATGATCGATGTTCTTGCAATTGTATACTCAGCTCATAGCCACTGTCCTTCGAAAATCAAACATCCGCCTTGCCTGGGATGGTTTAGGACATGTTATACATAAGATGTGTCTTTCATGAACCCGACCCCTTGATTTATAAGGAGTATGGATAACACACTTCGTAATACAAGGTACTTAAACAATATTTTTACTTCGTCCTGCTCCAACCCACCTTTTTCAACATTTACTACAGAACGAAACCTAGCCAATTGCCTTTCCTGTCAAAACTTTTTTAAAAGTAGAAAAATTAGATTAATTCTCTTCGGCTTGCCTCTGACAAATTTCAAAGATAATCGCAGCCCAACTAATTCTTTGTGGCCCACGGAACAAGCCAACATTTACACCTATCCTCAATATGCTCCAACAGCTTCCGATAAAGCAAGTTTCAAGACTCTGCTCATTTTCAAGGATATAGTGGTTTTGGTTACTATATTACAGCTCTTGATTTGTCCAGCTGCTACAATCATCTAGATCCTTTGCTATAATCATCTTACTGTCAAATTGGGACGTATCTTTTAACCCCTTATTATGTTGTTCCACAGGATTAGGTCCTTTTTGGTTCTGACACATGCTTTGCTGCTGGGACAGCTCCCAGTATAATCGCCAGGTTCCACTGAGTACTACAAGAAACGCATTAAAGACGCGTCTCTTCACATTGTTCTTTTCAGGCAGGATATTGTCTCTTAAAAAATACATCAATTTTGTGCATTATCCGCTCTTTTTTTCCTTGGTTGCCCCCACCTTGCTTCCTTCATGCGGCACCCTCATGTACCTAAACTGTATACTTATTCTGTCAGAAAAGCACTAGCCAGGTTGATGGTTTTTATCTGTTAGGTAGGGTGGAGCCACCTGAATCCGTGAAAGATCTAGATATCACACCGGAATGCCACAAATCACAGATTCCAAGATGGCGATTTCATGTGCACCCCATGTGTTTCAGTAGGATGCAATTGGTAAGTTACTTCTTTCTTCTTCTTACTGGTTCACATTAGTTCTTTTGTCGTTTATTGGTAATCGTTAGTCCTGCAGTTCATATTGTACTTTACGGGTACTCTCTACTTCCATTTCCTCCTCCTGCTTCTAAAACTGGGCCTTTTTTCTTCCTTCACTTGTATATGTAATACGTAAAAATGATTTGAAATAAAGTATCTTCATGACATATACGACAATAGTGTTGATGTGTCGTTTAAATACTAATACGGGATACCTCCCCTCCTGAATAACACCCACTGATAGTAATATCCCGGAATTCCTCCTGCTTCTCAAAAACTGGGGCTTTCTTCGTGTATATGATGTAATAGTGTACAATGATGTAAATTGATTGAAATAAAGTATCTTCTTCATTGACACTATAGACACAATAGTGTTGATGTGCCGTTAAATACTATACCTCCTCCCTGAATATAACCACTGATAATTGAGTAAATTATTGCAATGTCCAATGCCTTTTTTACAGCATAAAGGCACTGATTCGAAATTGTCATTTTCAGGTGAGTCTAAACACATTTAAACATTGTATAACCAGCACAAATATTGGATTGAAAATGGTGAGGGGGAAAGTTACTATTTTTAAAAATCCTGTGTCTCTTAAATTGAAGCTCCCAATATACCTTACACTATTGATTTGGCTCAGCCTTTGACGTTGGAACGTCCCGAGGTTATCTAGTTAATGTTGCTATAAGCTCTTTGCCTACCCTGTACAAATATGAGGGGGTGTCCATGACATGTCCACAATACAATCTGCTCACATCCCGTCTGGAGGCTTTTAAAGCTCGGGGAACATATTATTACCTTGTAGTCAATTCTATTCCGGCGCGCTTTACAATAGATTCTTCTTGCATTATTTGTCCTTCTTTAATTCTACAATTTTTGGAACGGGAAAAGCCCGATGGAATATTTCGGTATTGAATCTGACCCCGCCCCTGCCCCCCCCCCTACGATGGCTTGTCCATTTTGTTTGTGTTTGAATCACCCGAGATGGAGACCCTTCTTCCTTCGCCCCCATTTTAATAAACCTCATATTTTTTGCTATATTCTCCCGAATATTCGTGGTTAATCGTAGATTGTAATGACAATTCAAAAATTATGCACCATATTCTTTTTTAACAAAAGACGACCTTCAGGATTCCCAATTTTCATGCATTAAGTACGCAATGCTCAATTTAAGGCTGTAGTTAGTTACCCTTTTTAAAATAAGAATGTCTACTTCAAATGTGATTGAAACTTTTCAAACCTTACTGGTTCACGTTAAATAGTCGCATCCTATCCATTCAATTTCTAGAAACGTTGCATTATTTAATAAAAAAGAAGCAAAAGTACGACAAGTGGTTAGACAGGAGATAAATACATTTGGTATTACAAACTAACTTTATAAAAATGGCATCTGCTATATATTGTGTCTGGTTATGCGAGTGTAATAAAGTCGTAACGACATTTTGTAGAAACTGATTTTTACTACTATGGAAACATAGGTACATTTTTCATATTAACCTATTTTCTTTCTGAGTGCACACTAGGTCATATCTCCACTAAATTATGTCCTAATAATTTGGTTGATTTTAAGGTATAAAGTAAATTATTCACAAGTATGAACAATGTAGTTGTTCTTGTGTTTAAAAAAAATTTTCTCAATAAAGCATTCACACCTTGAAATAGAATCTGCTGATGTATATTCACATAACGACATGCTTTATTGTACTTTTGATGATCTATTCATTAGTCGCAGGACTACCGAGGCCTCTTTCGTATATGATAAAAACAACTGTGGAGGCTAACAGTGATATGTCCTGCCACTTTCATTTAATAACAACTGATTAAGAAATGGAAGAATAGTTTCCGATCTCATAGTCTCGCAATCTACAAACCTTGCCTGGAGCTAGAAGTAAAGACAGATACTAGACGAAGGGTCAAATGGCTCACTAACGGAGATGGATGGTCCACGGTTATCCTTTGCCCGGAAGCTTTATGTCACGCCAAAGACGCAACTAACCACGTTGTTACAGTATCACTTGGTGACGTGCGCCATATTTCCCTGTCCATTCTTAGCAGGTTGATTGAAAATAATGATATTTTATTTCAATAGAGAAATAATGAAAGTGGTGTCAGACTCTGTTTGAAACGCGACTTTAAAGAAGTGCACCGAGAGATTTCACACACAGATGTCCCGAAAAAATGTGAAAATTCCGATTTTTGCACTGGTGGTAAACTTTATATCTACAATATCCCCACCCACAAAGACTATGCTGAGAACTGTTTCTTTTTTCTTTGGTACAAAAATTGTCAAATTTTCTAATTTCGTACTAGGAGCAAATACGAAATCAGCTTATGTTTTATAATAGAAATATAAGCATAAAAACACAATCACCCCTTTTTTCATTTTCAAAGTTAGTTTCTTGTAACTAATAAAAGGTAGGTTGATCTATTGAGCGTGTTATCTATATGAAATCACTACTATCGCACAAAATATGGAAGACTTGAATCTCTGTTTGCACCTTTAAGTGTCGACAGATCTAGAGTAAATTATGAGATCCACCCTCGTCCTTATTCTTACTTCTACTACCTGTTTGATCGTCCTTTCTTTTCAGGAAAATTTCCTATTATAACGGCCTTTAATCTGTTTTTGCATGTTTATGGTTTTATGGTCTACTGTGTGACGTCAAATTTAAAACGAGGGACATGCCATACCCTCTACCTACTTTATTGTCTGCTTGAAGCATACAAGACAATAAAACAATATTCGACAATCGACATTTGCTTTTAATTCTTTTTACTTATCTTCATTTTTAATTAATAATTTGACGCCAATCGACTTGCCCTTTTTTATATTCTGTTATTCGTACAGTGAGAGGAACTTGGAGCGAGTTACAAGATTTGGCGCGCTACCAAGAAAAAGTGTCAATTCGAATAAGTTTTTGATAAACAAATATTTCCTGATTATTGCATTATGATAGGTGAAATGCGCGGCAATTTGTCGCTCACACGTCATTTGTGTAAATCAACGCATTAACCAGTACTCGTGTTCTGCTTATTGATTCTAATAATTCAATTGGATATCCGAGTATATGTGTAGTCGACTATAAAAAAAGGATCTCGAGTTTTGTTAAACAGTTTCATCACACGATGAGCGAAAATTCGGGCTTTGACTTTCAAATAATGGTAATACTTACCACTCTTGAAAATTACATCATGCGTGCCTCCATACGACTTGCACCTGAAACAAATAATAAGGCGAATGACCGACCATAATACCAGATAGTAAAAATTCTTCGTGCCATTTATTTTGTTGTGGGGCTGTTATTGTTTTTTTGGCGAAAAGCGATGAAAGCTTATGCGAGGGGGACACCTCATTAACCCTCACCTTACCCTCTCGCGCTTTTTCCGGGGCTAAATACTACTGTTCCTTTGAAAGCAGGAATCCGAAACGTTTGAACGTCAGTATTACTATTTGTGCTCCCAGTAATATTCAATTGAAATACTCAATTCTAACGATATTATTACCCAATTTGGAGATTTCCATTCAGGTTAATGCATTAATCTAAAAAATTCATCTTATGTGTAAATGTGTCAATTGATCAATGCACATAATGTACATGCAAAAACCCGATTTGTTAAAAATTGTGACGCAATCTTCGGAAAATCTCTGAGTCAGCCCCTTAAGGACACAATCAGTGATCCACTCGATCGTAGATCGAAAGAGTCAACTTAACAAAGTCGCGAAACATTGAAGAGTCACGAGTCAAAATGATATTGTATAAGGGTGCTCAAGATCTTACGCGTTTCTTTCATTCAAAAAATTATCCTTGCCTGTACCAAACGCTTAATCTACACAAGATTTTTAATACTAGTAACCTTATCCACACCTTTTCACCTTGGCGATCCATCCATAAAGTAAGTCCCAACGAACATAACATCTTTTTACAGTTAACCTGTTAGACCTTGGTTTGTGCAAGAAGAACTCCTCTTCCTCGTGAACTATAGATGAGACCTCGTGCTTCATCACCTCACCAGTACTGGTTATCATCATCATCATCATCTTCTTCTTCTCTTCAGGATCTTCCTGTTGGTGGGGTTGGCGATGGCTTGCTTTGCACTGTGGTTTCTTCCATTAACTCAGATCTTTCTGTCTTCGTTGGTATATCTGAGTATATATTTTGGTTGGTATCTTGTTGACAGGTGTGGGTTGTTGGACCTCGGTTACATGACGATGATGACTGCAGACCGGTTATCATGAATCACCTTTTATTCCTTTGGTTTTTGAAATTTAGAAGATGCGTCACCCTTGGGACTCTTGGGTGTTCTGGTGAGAAATTGTTTTCTTCTTCACGGATTGGTGGAACTCTTCAGTTTTGGTGGAAGAGGCGACGCGAGAGTATACTGAAAGGGAAATACAAATAAGACCAGTAGATAACAACGACAGCAATAACAACAACATTCAGGCTCTCAGAGGTTTTCGGATGATGGCGCCCTATTTTTTTTTTCTAACAAATCGTGTTTTTTGCATATACATATGCATACACCTTAACACTTGCAGCATTACACTGGTACTAAGTTTTTGGAAATTGCTAATAGCTGGCTTTTTTATGGTTCCACTGATTTTTTTATATTCATATATATTCGTGTTTATATGTTAACTTGTAGCGGCGGGCTGCTGTATTCACGTCCTACAACGCCAATAAATCTTTCTTTTTTTAAATTTGTTTTACGGAATAACCTCATAACTAGTGTTAGGTTGATTCCGTTAAACTCACCCCCAATTTATAGACTCACCCCACAGTAGTAACTCACTCAACCCCACTAAGTTCATTTAAACTTAAGAGAACTCCCCCACAATGATAGTAACATACATACATAAATACTACATGTGACAATACATACATACTACTACATACATACATCATCCAACATACATACATACATACATACAGTACATACATAACAATACTACATACATAATACATACATACATACATACATAACATACAATACTACATACATACATCCATACATACGACATCGCGATCGTAGAGCTTGGCAAAACTATAGATAAAAATCCCACACGAATGTATATACAAAGTAACAAGTATATAATTGAATTTGAGAAACATACAAACTGTTTTAAGATCTTCTTACACTTGACAACTGTGCTGCACTTCTTGATTTTTGTGGCAAATCATTCCCCTAACCGGGGCTGCAAAAAGAAGGTCCTGATATAGTAGTACTGTACCTGCTAAGGTGGTTTGTTAATTTTTTGACTTCTAGTGTCATTTTAATTTTTTTCTTATCATTATTCGTGTAGATTGCAGAGTCATCGTACATCCATCAATTAACAAGATTACGACGGAAGGAAATCCCCAGTATTTTGAATTAGACGAATGTAGTCAAGACCTTCTAAATAATGATCTGACATAATACACAACACACACATCTCAAACATCACTATTTATTTGAAGAACAGTGTTGAAGAACTCTTACGTGTCGTGTGAAGAACATAAGAATACTTAATGATATTTGACGATTGACAGGATTATCTTAATACCTTAATATTATCTTATCACATTGTTAAGTAAAGCCCTTGGGATTAGGGTGTATCACATTTAAATGTGTCTTCATAAAACTGTAAACGCGATCATTTTTCAAATCAACTAACTAAGTAAAAACAGGGATAATTTCATAGCTACCCCACGCTATGTTAATAATCCTAATGGATCTGTACATAAAATCTATGGCCGATTTGGTATTATTAAGCAGCGAAAAACAGTTGTGTTGTGATTGTGTGCAAAAAAACCTCTTGAGTGAGATGCTGGAATGGTTTGCCAGTGAAATTCCTATACATGGATCCGGGTTTTCCTACTGGAAATCATTTCTTACCGACATTCCTATCCCACAATGCACCAACGATGTGACGGTAGATAAAATAAATTCGCAATATATATTTTATGGTGTTTTTGTGTCATAACGGGTCTTTTGTCTGTCATAACTGGCGCCACAAAATGTGCGCGTAGTTTAAAGGAGACTCACTAAACCGCGAGCGTACATGGAGTGATGCGTATCTACTCGTACATCGTGGTGCATCATGGGATAGATTTCGGTAAAAATGATTTCCGGGAGGAACCAGGATCCACGTATTGATAGCTTTATAGTGGCACTTGGATAATCAGTTGCAAAGTTTAAGATTGCGTATCAGAGTAATGAATTCTAACACTCTTTTTATTTCGCAAAACAATTGTATTAGTTATGTTAGACCCTAAGTATTGATTTTAGACACTAGATAAATGGATTAGCTATACGTAACGACGTCATTTGCAAAGTCCTAGAATACGAGACAAAAATCAGCAAACACAAATCGTTTTCAAAACTCTGTCGTTACTGTCCACAGATTATCCTAGCACTGTGGCACACAGTGCCATTCAATAGGCCCAAGACCTGTCGTGCTCACTCTGTGCTTAATGCATACGGCTGTGTTTTAAATTATGTCGTACGAAAAAGTGCTCAAGGGAATTTCTTCGTAGAAGGTACTTGTAAGACATAGTATCTTAATAGACATATGTTATATTTGTTTATGATAAGACCATTCAGAAAAATCCGAAAATGGTTAATTTATAGAGTGGTGATTTGGTAGGGTATAATGCTAATTCTATGGTAAAAGTTACCAGTGACTGCTGGGCAGATTCAACGGGGCGCCATTGATTAAACGGTTTAGAGCTTTGTTCTTCGTAGAAGCCTGTCAATCTCAAGATAATCTTGTTCTTAACAAGGTAATGTTAATTTGATTGACTTACGATGCTGGAAAAGATCCGCAACGCCCTTTCTAACAAGGCTTCCGACATGTGTAAAACAGGCCTAGTGACCAATGTTCATGCACTCAGTGGTGGGTAAATTTGTCACCATAAGCATGTTCTTCTTGATCAAGATTGGATGGTACCCTTCAATGAAGTGGGAATCCATTTTACATAAAGTCAAACTTATGAATTGATTCATGTCACAATGATTTGGTTGAATAAGCAAAAGTCGAGGCTCGTTTACAGTGGACCCTACCGCACTATGATGATTATTGTCAATATTTTGCAATATTTATGGTATGAATTTCCACAGGGAAGATTGGCCACCAGCTTCAGTAAAAGAGAGTGGAAAAGCAAGTATTCACAAGCTTCTTAACTGAGTGCTGGATAGAAATTTTGGTACCTCAAGGTATGAGTGATGTCCAACATCATCACCCTGTACTATCAACTATCGTGGAATTCCCTCTTCAGTTGCCCGCATTGCCTTGCAGGTCTCTACTTTTGCAGGACAGAATATACCCAGAGTCAATCACAATGTGGCTTTCGATCTTAAAGTCAACAATAGATATACGCGACATTGAAGGAACAGAACCAGCCCCTCTGTTGTGGGCCGTCGTAGAATGTGAACAAGGCCTTCGACTTAGTGAGTAGAGATGGTCTGGAGCATAGCAATATCTCTCCATGATGATAAGAGTGGTACTGAGCAGTTCGATGGGTGACGCTTCAGATAAATTTGGAGTCAAGAGCGTGTAAAGAGGCAATCCTCCCCCCCCCCACCCCCCCCTTGCTGTTTTGAGTCATGATACTCATTCAACAGATTGTTTATAAATACCTTTACTCTAGATCTGATAGCCACCTCTAATACACTGAAACGTTCCGTGTCAAGACCAAGTTAAGGGAAGTTACTATCAGAGATCTAATGCCCCTGAACACCCACTCAGAAGGACTTCAAGGTTCTGTACAGCTTTCAAAATGCTGTGAATGTTTGTTTTGACCATCCGCCTGAATAAAACCCAAGTCTGGACCACTGGTCTTCTCTCATGAAAAGAACTGGCAGAGTCAGACCTAGAAGTTTTACCATCAGTTGAAGTACCTTGGATCACTCTCCACGAAGTTGGGGGAAAATCAACTTTCTATCAACCACTCGAAAGTAATATCTGCAAAACGGTGCGTTATCAGCGCCCTATATTGCATGGTGGTGAGTGCCAGGGTGAAAGTAAATCATAGTCCCGGGCATGTATCCTAGTCCGGACTCCATAGATACAACGGAATAAAGCGTGAACTGAAACTAATGTTGCGTGAAAGTCACTGAATCGATTTGCCCTATTTTCCCATTGTTCCCGGACTGTGAAGCCCGGAGACTATATCTCTCCTGCCACACAGCGGACTAAACTAGAGCGGAGGCTCGAAGCAATTCATCACGGTGGCCTTCATAGAATCCTTGGTATAAAACATGGGCAGGATAAGTTGTAGACAAACAATGAACTGCTCATCAGAGCTGGCGCCATTCAATAATGTTACACTCCTGCGTCAACGCGCAAACGCTGGCTGGATCACATTCGCTCTTGCTGCTGGCTCAGAAGCTGATATGCAACCACTGTAACTCTTTTCTCCTCTGTCTGTGTCAAGTTCGGCTTGATTATCAGTACAAACATAACTGAAGTTATGTTACCACCAGCTCCTGTTAAGCCCTATGCTGACCACTATCATTGTCATAATGAAAACTTCCTGCCGCAAACAACTTCTCACCTACTTGGAGTACCCTATAACCGTTTCCGTAACAACATGATCCTACAGCCGGTGTGAAAGTAATCATAGTCGGCAGGTATCATAGCCCCCGTGCTCCATAGACGACAACGGAATAAAGCGTGAAACTAATGCTGCGTGAAGAATCAACTGGAATCGATTGCCCTATGGTTCATCATTATTCCCGACTAACTGAGACCGGTGGACCATATCTCCCCTGCCCCCGGTACGCCTTTGGTCGCAAGGTATGGGAAAGAGACGCATTACAACACTTACAACCAAGCTCAAAGTGTACGAAGCCATTGTTATACCAACTTTATGGCTGCGAAACTTGGACTGTCTACCAACGACATTCCCGATCTCTTACCTCTTCCATCTAAACTGTTTGAGGAAGATTCTCAGGATTAAGTGGCAAGAAAAGATTCCCAGACACAGAAGTTCTCACCCGCTCTAAAATGATGAGTATCCATACCATGCTGATGAAAATCAACTCAGATGGTCCCGTCACATATTGTCAAATATAGGATTCCTCGTATTCCAAAACGGATCTTCTTTAGCGAACTGGTCTGGGAAACGGTCACGTGGTGCTCCTAAGAAACGCTACAAACACCTTTAAAGCTTCTCTTAATTGCTTTGATGTGATTCCAGAGAACTGGGGAATGCAAGATCAGGAACGTGACTCGTGGCGTGCAACCATTATCAATGATGGGGTTTCCAATGAGGCAAAATGGACCCCACAAGGCAGAGGAGTTGAAAATACAGCAAAGAAGTCCATAACAAGAACTGCTAGTAGCACTAGAACGCTGCTCACCTCCTCTTCCAGTGTTTAATCTGTTTGAGTGTGTACGATCTTTTTTTGCTCAAAATTTGTCTTTTTAGTCACAAGCAACTTACACTTGCAGTCCCATCTTAAAGTTGGTCGTGGTCAACTTTAAGATGGACAACTATAATATTTTATATATAGGGGGAACACGAACAAAATGTAGCAAAAGGGGGAAATGACAATTTTCATCAACAAGGAGGAGCGGTGGGAAATATGCAGAAATTTATTTCATAAACATTAACCTAACCTTAACAATTAACATTTTTCCATTAACCTCATTTTCTTAAGAGACCCTATCATGACTAGACCTCAGCGCAGGCCTTTTCTAGGTCCTGCCTTGACATAGTGTCATTTGATGTGGAGGTTTTTCCAGTGCAAAAGTACATCATTGCTGATTTGTGTACCAATCTCCTTGGCGATGTCCTATGTCTGCAGGAAACCCACAAGGAATCAAAACCCCGCCCAACCATACAGGAATGGTCCTTGCCCCCGAGAGACCACAATCGACAATACGGAATTGCTATATTTGGGTGAGAACAGGTTACCGAAGTAGAAGCAACCTCATGTCTGATGATAACAACACGCAGTCCTCTACCATTGAGCTTATTCGTCATAGTTACATCTGTTCTACAAACCCCTCCATCAAGTAGACTGTCAGCACCCTCAGCTCAACCCTGGGAATTCCACAACCTTCACTTCTTCATTGGCGACATCAACAAGCCATAGCACCCAATGGGCCTACAATGAACTAACAAAGACGGACAGCTGTCGAAGAATGGATAGACAGTCAACATCTACGTCTCCTTCAACGACTCTAAGCTTGCCGACAAATCACGTTATAGGCCCGCTGGAAGAGAGTTATAACCCTGACTAGCTATTGTTAAGCAAAAACATCTCTAACCTGTGTTCTGGATCCTGTTCCACAAATTCAACATCGACCAATCGGTACACAAGTCAACGCTGCAGTAGACCAAACAAAGTGCCTTTTAGAATAAGCGCGCCGCTTTAACTACAAGAAAGCAGCCTGGCAACGGATTCCACTGATGATCTGAATCAGAACGTGAAGAGGATTGCTCCAAAAACCCATACCATATGCCAAATTTGCCCAACTAGTAACAAGACTGCACGAGGATTCATACCCAGTATGCTGTAGCGGAATATACCAAGCCCTTCCAAGGAATGTGCTGATGAATATCAAGAGTATATCACCATGTTTTGAAGCTGATCCCTTTTTTCGGCTGAAACACTGCTAAAGGTGAGGAAGTCCGGAGAGGATCTCCCAGGAAAAGATAAACCAACCTGGCACACTTTATTGAAAATCCACCTATATGACCCATAACAGCAATAAAGCATGGTCTACCATCCGTAAGCTCCGAGGGGATCCACAGAACCTCCACATCAGCCAATGTTTACACCCCAACCAAGTGCCCAACAACTGCTTTTAAATGCAAGTGCAGCCAAGAAACCCAAGAAAGATCAAACTAGACCATAGAGGTATAGTGGTTACCCTGGTTTTCACTCGCCCCTTCAACATTGGACGAATGGAATCCGGGATTGCTAAACTTCAACCAGGAAAAGCAGTAGGCCTTGAAACATCTCTACTGAGCAACTAAAAAATCTTGGCCCCAGTAGCAAAGGAATGGCTTCTTGAGCTCTACAATTGCTGCCTTATTATTCCATTCCTCCCCACAGTTCCCAAAGATTCTGGAGGAACGCACAGTTTATGGGGCAACTCCTCAGCATTGGAAAGATCCATCCAATCCCAAGATCTACAGCCCTATATCACTCCTTAGCCATACCTACAAGCTCTTTGAACGCCTCCCTGCTCAATCGTAATCGCCACCTGTTGTAGACGAACACCTCATACCAAACAGAAGCAGGTTTCCGCCAGGCAAATCAACAATTAACAAGCCAAGTACTCAACCTAACGAGGAGAAGGGGAAGGATGAAGAAAGATTGCAGGATGAGTAAAGCGAAGGATGGAGATGGAATTAGTGGAAGGGAAAAATTAATCAACACATTGAGATGGTTTCGAGAAGGTATGGTAACCGGAGCGTGTTCGTCGACCTACAAGCAGCATACGACACTGTTTAATCACAGACGCCTACTCCTAATATCCTGGAAATACCAATGACAATCCGCTTGACTGAGCATATCCGTGGATTGCTGGCTAACGGAGTGTTTCTTTGTTCAGCTAGGAGCGAAGAAGCCGATGGCGTAGGCTCAAGATGGTCTAACCACAAGGATTGTGCTTGCACCCTCTCCGTTCAACATTATATTATAACAACGCAACGACCAACCATGAGTGCATGAACCTTCGTGTTTATTTATGCGACGATCTTGAATTAGCGCACAAGATGCCGACTTCACGTTGTTGAAGAGAGACTCATCAAAGCTTTATGAACTCACTCCTTATTTGAGGAAACCCACCTACTTTGCAAATCCATCTAAGAACACAGGTGTGTGCCTTTCATCTACGCAACGCAACCGTGAAGCCCAACGTCAGCTTAAAGTACCTGGTCTTGAACTCCCTGGAGCACTGTGATAACCTGTCTACCGAGGAGTTACTTTGGACCGCACTCTCTTAAGACCCACATTTGAGAATACGTCAAGAGTAAAAGGTATGTTCACGCAATAACCATCGTGGAACAAACTCACTGGCAATCCAGATGGGGGTGATCGCCCGCACTTACCCTCAAGCTCTACGGCACTTGCCCTGTGCTACTCATGTGCATAGTATGCCCTGCCCTGTATGGAAATTCAACCCATGCCAAGAAGCTTGATCCGCGTTAAATGCCTCCTGCCGCTTATCACAAGATGCCTCCGTCCAACACCAAAGGAAACTTGTAATCCTAGCAGAATTGCTCCACCAACATCCGTCCGTAGCGTAGCGAGCATGCAAGCGCGTAGCTGCCCCAGTATCCAATGTTGAAGGCCCCTAATGTCTGGACAGATCCTGCGCCAACCGCCTTAAATCTAGAGAGAGCTTCTTACTCAAAATCCAACCTCTTGAACAGTCTCTAAGGAGGTAAAGAGAGTCGCCTTGTGGAAAGAAAGACTTGCCATCAACCAATTAACATCATCGGTATGGAACCTGGTGAGCATCCCCACCGGAGAGCTGACTCCTCATGGGCTGAATGGCGATCTCAATAATGGAGAACCAGACCTGCCGTCTAAGGTTTCCTTGCGAAGTGGGGCTATCTGGAAGCAGACCAGGATACTACCTGTGGTTTGTGGAACAGCACACAGACAATGGAACAAACCCTCTTGGTCGGCCCACTGCTGGAGCACAATGCTCAAACAAGGCATGACCTTGCGGAATTCCAGTGAACAGCCAGACTTTAACCCATTCCTGGCTGGATCATATTTGAGAACCACAGTGGTTTGACCGATAAAAGAAGACTCCAGAGTAAAATTTCCTTTTTCTCTGTAGATTCTCCTAACAGTGATGATCTTTTTGAAAGATTAAAAATTCTTACAGAGTGAAATTTCACTTTTGGAGTGAATTGTGCACGCCTTTTAAAGGAATTACATTACATACAGGTTCCGATAGCGAGCATCTTCTCAGCTTTATTTTACAGCATAGCAAATGACAGACGCATGATGGGTATTGCTTTTCATCATAAATTCCTTTTTGCAATATCCGCGCAACCGCATAATCTTCAAATAGTACAACCACGAAGCGTAACAAAATCCACGGGAATCAGCCCATCTTACCGAGTCCTGTTTTTTGTTTTATGCTATCCATGTGTCGGAAATGTTTTGCATGTTTTTTACACATTAATGTATCGTGAACAAGTTTATCTATCATGACAAATACTTACAATTGAAACAAAATAAATATATATTTCATCAAGAATTATCTAAAGTTGGAACTTCACCTATATATAGGATTCAAATATCACAAGCCCGTGAAGTAGTAAAAATCATATAATGATTCAAAATATCATGCGACGCAAATCACTCCCGTGTCATATGACTACAGTGTCCGTGTGACTGGTTTGTCTACCACCCTCTGTCTATGTGTTTCTCCATTGAGTGCTGTATGCATCATTTGTTTCGCACTGTACCCAACTGGCCCGTCTACAAGGTCACGGTTTATTCCGTACATGATGCTATGGTAGCTAGGACACTCTCTCATGAGGGACACTCAGTTTCTTTACACCGGTCAAAAAACCTTTACACCAAAAAAGTATACACTATGACCTAGTAAAATCTCAATTCCCTTGGCACAGTTCAGTAGCCTTCATTCACCAATGTATTTAGAACATACACCCCCTGGTTTTGGGTATGATATATGATACCCAGATCACACAGGGTCAGTTCATGTCAATGTATGTACAAGTACAACCCACTGAACTGTGTCTTTGGTGGATGCGCATATTGTAACTCATAGTGATAGGCTTACTCAATGTCTTGTGTGTCTGGCAGTCTTCTTGATGCATCCAGTTATTCGTGCTTTCATGCTGACCTTTAACCTCTGGATAACAGTTTGTGGAATTATCAACCATTCTTTATGAAGTCTTTCATTTAGCTCCTGAAGTCTTGCTAGTGGAAATAAATATTTTCTTCATGCGCGCGTCGCCTTAGTGTATTCTACAAATGTTCAATGGGTGAAAGATCTGGTGACCTGACTGGCTATGGGCGACCCAAATGTGTTTGTCAACTTAAAAGTCAGTAGTTACTCTTACTGTGTGTAGTTCTGGTATTATCTTGCCAAATAGAGAACTACAAAGTTTTAAAACTTTAGCAATGTATCTTTCCGCAGTTAATGTACCAGTTATTGTTATGCCCCGTATGCGTCTTTTCCATGTAATACCGGGCATGCTCCTTAATGCAGATGTCAAGGAATCTGCGAAGACAACCTGCGGACTCTGACAAGTCCATCATTTGGAGTCCAAGAAATCCGATTTTCATCACTAAACAATACGTTGTATGCCAGTCATTGCTTCATTAATATTCCCTTCACCATGCCAGGCGACGTTGTGCATGATGATCGCATTTTTTCTCTTAGGAGCAAATCTATCACATTTAGCAATAATAGTAGGAAGAGAAACTTAATATGATCTCTTTATGATTTACGGGGATTCCAAAGTCTTTCATCTGTTTACACTTCCTCCTACTCACTTCCTGCTGTGATAATCCTGCCTCCAATATTCAAATAGTCCTGCCTTTTTAAAACTCGGACCACCGGGGCTTACCCATTGCTGGCAATTGTCATTGAGAGTAACTCAAGAAATGAGTAAAGCTCTTACTCACATGAATGGTCCAGGAATGATGATCATTACAGAAGCAGACATGCAAATCGACAGGTGCACGCTAACCATTTAATTTTAAGCAAATCCTTGGTCAGTGTAACTTGGTTGAATCCCATGTTTTAAGTAGCAATGCCAGGATTTAAACATGATGCAACGGTGGGGATTTTTATTGACCGGGAGCAGAGTAAAGTTACTACAATTGGTGAACGAGGCAAACTTATAAATGTCAGTAAAATGTCAGCTATTCAATTCTAAATTTAAAAGATAAATAGGTCACTCAGCAGAATGATCCTAGTTTTAACTCTTGTTCCTTAAATAGATAACTTAATTTTTTTTTCTTTACTGAAACCCAAATAGGGCGTTTATTAAAAAAACAACAAACATCATCATAAAGCAAACAGATAAAAAATACAGTCATATATCAAAATATTAAATAACATCTAAATCTTAAAAAACTAGTGCATCTTACGGGTTCTCAAGTCGGTACAAAATGTTAACATTAAGTTAGAATGATTACCGTACTTAAATCTACAAATAGATAACTTGACAATTAAAATCAGCTTATTAATATATTGGTGGGTAGAAATAGATAACTTAATTGATCAATACATAATTTACATAACCTCATATTGGTATACGGTAGCTCTGGAAATGTACTTATATGAACAAACACCGATTCTTTTGCTGTATATCACAGTGATTTATAGATTTATATTATATTTTCTGTAGATAAGAATCAGATTTTGAACAAGTTTTATATTTCAAAAATGCCATAAATACAAAAACCTTGTATTTTTAGCTAAGCGAATGCATTAAATCTCTACGGGCTAACACTTTTAGAGCTGAAATACTTTCCGCAAAGACTAATTCTATTCCCAATGGCCTTCATGAGCTAATACTTGCTGTGATCTTCCATTTTATCAATTCAATCAATCGGACCACTTGAGTATTATTAAGTGCGGGACCGACTGAAATATTCCAGTGTTCTATTAACCACGCATGCACCCATTAAAAGGAGTCCTGTACTTGAACAGCATTTATATACAATATACCTGAGTCGTTTACTGAGGAAAAGAGTAAAGGAAATCATTCAGCTTTCTACACATGAGAAGACAAACTATCTTCGTCACTTAACTTACGCTCTTAGATGTCGATTGGACGAGGTCTTTGAACTCTCCGGATGGCATACTACAATGTGGTGATGCAAGACTGAGTTGGTTTCCATTCGGTTTTAGCGTCGCGTTCAACCAGTTGTTGTAAGCAAAAGGATAAATATTTGAAAAGGAGACCATTTATAAGAGTATGTTATAACATACACATGAAAG
The DNA here is from genome assembly GCA_023653785.1 of Ophioderma brevispina. NCBI lineage: Eukaryota > Metazoa > Echinodermata > Ophiuroidea > Amphilepidida > Ophiodermatidae > Ophioderma > Ophioderma brevispina. The sequence goes on along the minus strand of JAMKCH010010331.1, from coordinate 81,417 downwards.
ATAATCGACAAAGTAATATTTAAATCAATTTATAAGGAAGGGTATTTAGAAATCAAAGAGTTTAGAGTTTATTGGAAGTAGCACAGCTGTAGAGAAGCGGCTTCATTATAAAATCTTCACGGTATAATATTGAGTGGTATTCATCATTTATCACTTTTTTCCATTTTTCTGATATAATGAAAACGAACATCTTTTCGTGAACTCTTCATATAATAAACCCTTGCTGTTTTCCTATGTAAACAATAAAAATAGAGAACTCACCTTTTTTTGCAAAGATTGGATTGTCCCAATGCATCATAAATGACCTTTACTGATCCTATGATCTTATGGATGAAAACAACTTAATTATTAATAGTGAAATCCATAATGGAATCTCCAAATTGGCTAATTTACTGTTAGAATTCTGAATTTAAAAAAAAATCTCAAAATAAACTGCAACAATATTTGCTACAACGATTGTCTGCTTACACGTGTGTTTTGAGATTTCTTACAATTACACCCGGCAATTACATAATAACATAAATGATAGAAATTATATGGCATATCAGAGCCACAAGGGTAACTTTAAAATGATGTTCCCATAATTTGTTTTTTATCCCTTACTAATTATTTGTGCCAAATATGGATAGTACACGAAATGGAGAGGTTAATGTTTTTTCAAAGGAATCCTTGTGGCTTGGGACAAAACAATAAATAGTGTTTAAACGCTATCGAATCGTTAATCAAGGAATTACTTAAAGATCCGCCAGTTTGTAGTCAGCAAATAGCTGCACTTTTCAACATATTTGCTGAACAAGATACCTTCGATTTTATTGACAATTCCAAATGAGGGCCAGGTTACGTGTGATGTCGCGGTGTTTAGGCACCTCCAATCCCATATCGAAGGCGGTCTTACTGATGTTACGCATCTCAGACAAAATAGCCGATTAATATCGTTTCTTCTTTCGGTAAACTGTTGGTCGGTGCTCGTCGTGGTGTTGGATTGTTCGTCGCCTTGGTCAGTGCTCTCGTCACCCTTAATTTAGTTGAACCAACAACGATCCATCTCTGCTGCTCGCTTTCCGTTCGTCCGTTCTGAGCAGATACTACTCCTGTGCAGCGAAACAACGTGGGATCCCTTTTTGTTCACGTCGATTTGGTACGAACGCATTAATTCACCAATGACAAATTTTAATCCGTAAATTGAATTGTAACTATTTGAATGTTTAATTACAATAGCACAACAGGGCTTCATCCACAGTATAAGTCATACATCAAATAACATAACATTTTTATTACCGAATTTATACACATCGTACTTTTTGGTAGAATCCATATATTTATATTTGTTTTGTTTACACAAATCTCTCCGCAGCGGAAACAATTTCATATCATGCCCCTTTTGTTTACTCGTTACATATTTATAGTTCATAGCCCATACACCGAAACCCTGCACCCCCCCCGGGTATTTTGGAGACCACTATTTTGGAAACCTCATACATATAGCTATCAAAATCAGTTGTCTGCAAAAATCACTATCCTGGGTTAAAGAGTGAGGGGGCTTCTTTTTTCAAAATGGCGGCCAATATTCACTTAAATGCCCCTTTTTTGACATATATCTTATTTTTTTTGATCTAAATTCATGCACTATGTGACTACTTACTCGCACCAAAACACACCAGGAATAGTTGAACAACACATTGTTGGCATGCTTAAAACCTGCCTCTAGAGTGCGTCATATTTCAAATGTGGCCACCAAAACAATGAAAAACCGTGTATTTACACACTCAATGCCTCTTTAAAGGAAAAATGCGCGGGGTCACCTAATTATATACTTGTCATGCACCAGTGGATTAGTTGAGGTAAGTTAACACTTAAATATGAAGTAGTTAGCCTTCAATGTATATAGAGAGGGCGCTTTATTTAAACCATATTCTAATAAACATTACTATACACTAACCACAAACCACATCCTTTTTTTGTAACACGGATTACCAAGGGGAGGGGTGGTTACCAGAATTCCTTACAAAACAAGCACCCGAGGCTTTATGATTTTTTGATACCAATGGATAGCTATGAACCTCTTCTTTTCCATTGATACCAAATAATACCCACAACCTAGTATGTGCGTCACAATGACTCATCAAATCCGCAAGTCGCGACAATTGGCATTTTCCAACAGAAAATAGGCGAAAATTCCATTTTTAAACGCTAAAAAGGTAAGAAATATCACAGATTTTCATGCTCATGCGGTTTTATCACATTTCAACATTCATTCACAGCGAACTACAATGATGGCAAATGACTAGTTTTACATAAAATAAAGTTTTAGAGCCATTCTGCGCACAATATTTCAAAAATACACCATAAATTATCCTCGGGGTTCGCAACCACACCCCCTCCCCCCCTACCCTTAGAATTGTGACGGCATACCCTAACCCCGTGAAAGTTTCACCGTTCACATTTTTTTTTTCGCTAAAAATGACAGGAAAGGATGAGAGACGATTACTTATAATCTTTTTAACGCAAGCTTTTGGGCATTTTAGCGCACCGGATTTTTGTTGTTATTGTCACAGGCAGCATAGAGTCCCCAATCTGCTTCAAGTTCAGAATAACCGCAGATCTCTCTGAAGGCACTCAACCATGCTATTTAACTCAAGAGCTTCCTCCACAGTATAGTTCATCTGCTTCATGAGTGTGAGGTAAACGAAAGCGCCCCGGATTGCGCTGAAAACATGCTAAAAAAAATCCAAAAGCTCCTGGACTCCGCCCCCTGGACAACCTGCACGTTCACATAGTCCATCTGCTTTCTGCTTCAAGATATGATATACTAACTGAGAAGCCTTCCTCGAAGCACTTCAAACCTACTAAACTGAGAGGTTGCCGGTCTCCGTCACCTGACCACACTCCAGGGGCAGTATAAGCTCATCTGCTTCAAGATAATGAGATAACTGCAATCTCTCCGAAGGCACTCAAACATGCTATTTAACTCAAGAGCTTCCACAGGCTCCGAAACCTGGACCCCCGCCGCCTAGGGGCAGTATAGTTCATCTGCTTCATGATTGTGAGCTAACCGAGAGCTCTCCGGATGCCCTGAAACATGCTAAAGCTAAAACCCAAGAGCTTCGGGGGCTCCGCCCCTGGAACCCCGCAACGTCCAGCATAGTTCATCTGCGTCAATAATGACTATATACCCCTCAAAATACCCCCTCAAGAAGCTTTCCGCCATCTCTGCCGCCTGAAAACCCCCACAAGGGGCTTTTCCCCATAAACCATACCCTGTATGCCCGCATGCCCTGAGATCGACGGCGCTTGGCCACTTTGCTGCTTATTGTGTGGAGTAGGCTTGCCCGTATGTGAGGGGTCAGCCCCAAAAGCTTGACCCGTCGTTGGATGCCTCCTGTCGGCTTGGTCTTCGGGCCAGCTCCAGCGGACAACTTATACATGCAGCAGGTAGCAATTCATTAGTATAGCCTGCCAAGTAAAATGCTGGTAGCGAGCACCCTATGTTCGGACAGAGACCAGCTGCTGACCGCCTTAGAGTAGTTTCCTGCTTAGGCAAGTCCGGTCCTTTGAAATGTCTCTAAGGAGTTTTGGGGGGTTTGGCTTTGGAAAGAAAGACTTGCTATCAACCCAGTGGCATCTATGGTATAGAGCCGGTGATTATCTCCGCCTGGGGCTGGGCTGTTTCGTGGGCTGAGTGGCGGTGTCTCAGCTGATTGAGACCCAGAACCGGCCGATCAAAGGCTTCCTTGCAGAAGGGGGCTACCTGGAAGCGATCAGGACACTGGAGCATCTCTAATCATCTTCAATGTTGGTGCAACAATGCACAGGTCAAGGACCTTACAGAATCAGTGAAGCAGCTAGACATTGTACCCACTCTGGCTAGATCACATTTAGAACCTTGTGTTTGGATACGATGAAGAAATTTCCAATTTTATAATCATTGGTAGTGGTTCAATTGGCGAATCTTTTAAGCAATGCTGTTTTCCCCTTGGTATAACGAGCTTTAAATGGCAGCTCCTTTGATTTCCGGAAATTTGATCTTCTCTTTCCTCCCTTCTTCTTTTGATTGATGTCTTAATTTCTCTTCTGTATCATATTATTCTCCTCTACTATTAATCAGACATCTCTTGTGGCATTAACTCTTCTGATGGCCACTTGTATCTAGTGCACCATCATTTAACTTTCAACCATATATCTAGTGGGGAATTTTCTGTCTCTGCCACATCTGCCCCTTCCTGGTACCAAATCAGGGTTTAATAATTGCTCTCTGGATGTGCATCCTCAATCAAATCTCTCATACAAGTGCTCTGGCAAATCTGTCGATCTACCAAGGCTTAGGAACGCATCGACACCTTCTCACGTTTTCACTAATAACCCCGTCTACCTGAGCCGTTTGTGTAACAAACGCTCAACTCCCCGACCACCCCCCCCCCCCCCCCTCCGTGATTTTCGTTACTGAACATCCGATTCCTGTAAAATTTGGTAACCACATGGTAGCTTAGATTTCTTCTTCTTCTTCTTCTTCTGTCTTTCCATTGGTATCAAAATCAAGTACCAGCATCACCATTATGATGTCACTTTGACGTCATATGGTTGAGGAAAATAATGAACATACATGTACTGAATATAGGTGGAAAATTGATATTTCGTAATTTTAAAGCGACGCAAAAACATTATTAAAACCACTCAAATGCTCTCATTTTATAAACTAGGAGTCATTTTTCCTCAAGTAGAGCCAAAACCGCATGAAAAATTGGATAATTCCCAACATTTTTGGCGAAAAATTGAATTTTTCCCGGACTGTGTCTCATGGAAATGACAAATTTGGCTAATATGCGAACTTTATGACGTTCATTGTTGAAAACGGTAATGCTGCGCATGTTGGTACTCATTTTTTGGTATCAAGGAAAGAGGAGGATCATAGCTAAAATCTAAACTATTGGTATCAAAATCCAGTGCCTGTGATGTTTCTACGTTGTGCTAGGCATGTTGGTACTGACTTTCTCTCCCGAAGGGGGGTGGTTTGGTATTTTGGCAGCCATTTTGAAAAAGCGCCCTCACCAACCGTTAACCCAGGGTGGGGTTTTTGCAGACACCTGAATCATTTGCTTATGGTATAAATCTTCACAAAATGGTTGTCATCGCCAAAATCCCGGGGGGTGCAGGGTGGGTCATGGTAGCCCGAGTCTATTTACCGGTTCACTTCAGTCTCAGTTAAAAGAAACACTGTCTCAAAGCTTCTTATATGGGGTGTACGCAGATCGATTGATCTCTAATATTACACCCCTATGTGCATTTTAATGACCCTGTAATGCCATCCTGTCAGGGTCATCTCGCAAGTTTTTCACTTTTCAATATTTTTTCTCAAATGCCTTCCCTCGTCTTCCTTTCTGAGACTAATCTTAGTGCGAATTCGCTCGGTGCTCATAACTTCTGTTATTTTAAATATTAATGTTAAAGCCTATTAAAATTTCCCGTCATAAGGAACCAAGTACTTCGAATTATAATTCTATTTATCTGGACAACAACGTAATATAAGTATTATTTATCTATTTAAAAACCAGCGAAAATGAATTCCCAGAATTGAATAGTGGCTTACATTGAGAAAAAACACTCAATCTAGAAAATTTTTTAGACTAAACGAATGCACCGTTTTTCCATACTATGGACGTCAGTCCACTACTATGCAAATTATACGACATGCGCGCCATAATATGAAATTTACAGTCCATGGCGGCCTATCCATTGCGATTTACGCAATGATCACAATAACAGCAGCCACTCTCAAAAAACGAAATTCATTCCTCATTATTAATTTGCACGCTCATAACTAGGCCAAATTTCAACGCAACAACAGTGCATTCTCACCTCAAATGAATGGCTAAAATCTCTAGATCAATATAACTACTCATCACCTGACACAATCGTGGATAACAAAACTGATTTTGGTATCAGTTTCCTGTGAGCCTAATGCCATTTTGATACCGCAGCACACACAGTTACAAACGTAAAAAAACAACAACTTGTACAAGCCATCGTGCAACCTCGAATTTCAAATAACAATCCACAATTATAAGTTGCGCGCTGGCCTAAAATAAAATGTTTTTTAGTACCGCACCCAACGATCTTCTAGACACAGGTTCACCCAAATTAACCATCAAATCATGCAAAGTTGACTAACTCTATCTCCATCAGATGTCATTTTGTGAACTTCACGCTAGCGGATTTCCCGCTATCCCACACCACTTGCACTGTACGTTTCTATTCTACAGATGGATAGCGGGTCTGAGTCGCCGATTAAACAAACGGAAGTTGCTTTACTAGGGACCAGGACCAGACCACCTCCTTTGCACAACCCCACCCCCCCCCCGCCCCCCCCCGAACTAAACTAAACCAACTTTTTTAGGTTCCTTTATGACCCCAAAACTAATCAGGATTTCCCAAAATTTAAAAGTGAGGTTTATTTCCACGATGGCGTCCAAGATGGCCGCCAAAATAAGGTTTTTTTTAGAAAATGAATTAAAACAAGATATAAGAAACTTAATGTCAGAAACATCAAACGAGAATCACCTATTAGATCATAATAACATATTTGTGGCTAAATAATTTCATTCACCAGTTTTAAAAATTTCACAATGGCCGCAAGAATAAAACAAAATATCGCTGTTTCCTCCAGCTAAATCGCAATTAAAAACGAGTTATTAAAAACCATTCAACTGTGCGCAAGCCAGCTATCTATGTGTAGAGGTCAGTGATCTACACACGCCTTTCTGTCGATTGTGCATGCTCAAACACACAACAAAGTCAAAGATTAAGGGACTTTATATTTTTTTAACTATCCATCTATTAATTTCATGCAATAACAATTTAAAAACTGGGCTGGGTGCAAAATTCTGTCATGCTTCCATTTCCCCGTCTCAAAATGAATGGGAAAAGATGGTTCAGAAAAAGTATCTTAATATTCTTTTTTAAAAGTATCAAACCCCCCACTTTTTAGGTTCTACAATAGTCAATTTTTGGTCTTCGTAGCTCAAAATAACCATTAGTTTAAATATGGCTACGCCACTGACAGTGTCCGAAAAAAAAGCAAAAGCAAGATTGGCCCGTTCTGAAATTATGTTTCACCCCATAGTTCCAAAGCGATCAATATATTTTGTTCGTTTCAATTGAAAAGTTCTTATGGGAAAGTTAATTTCTTCTAAGAGGTGCAAGTGGACCACTCCTTAACCAAACGAAATTATACTTATAAAGCGTCGTAGTTTATTGCTATCAAATTCGGCAATAAGTATCCCACATGTTGTTATTGCTGGAGTCCACGTCCGGACGGTTTCTCTTTTTGTCTTGTCCCTGTTTTTTTTTCATTACGATAAATGTTTAATATCCCTAAATTTTACAAAGCGATTAAAATTTTCACCATGCGGTTGTATAAAAAATACATGAAAAAAAAGAAAATCACTTTTGAACAATTGCTAAAACAAAAATAAGAAGGTACGAGGGCTTATTTCCTGATGCAGTACTTCCCCGAAAAAAAAAAAAAAAAAAAAAAAAAAAAAAAAAAAAAAAAAAAAAGGCAAATTTAAATTTCCAATTCAATTGAGTGTTGTAATTATGATTATGTGTGTCAAGTCAAGTACAATTAATTCTCCACGCACTTTCCTTAAGTGCAACATCATTTAATACAGGAGAGAATACTCTTTCTTAGCAATTTTTTCCAAGATTCGAACCAAAAACTGGGACTTATTAAACTCCGTCATCGCAGCTGCTCCCTCTGCACGGAATCCATGTGCCAGCCTTGCTTTTTTGGTAGTGAATCGTGACGAACAGAAGAAAGATTAAGTGAAGTATTTCTTATAGAAATTTCAAGCCAATATGAATTGAGTTAACTGGCGAAAGCCGTCTTCTTTATGTTTATTGGTTAGAGGAAAGCCAACAAAACGAGTGTCTTCAGCATATATTTTTCTGTACTTTAACATTCAAAATTTGGGCGTGAAGCGACGTATCAACAATCTTTCCGAGTGGCATTTCTTATGAATTTATATATGCTGTAAAATAACCCTTAATCCTTTCTATGCCGCTTGAACTGATTGATTCCGATAAACTGCAGCGGCGGCGGCCTTCGAGAATATGGCAAAAAAATCAAGTGTTTTTTCTTGGGTATTTGAAATTATTTAGTGGGTCGTGCTTCTTGCGTGTATGTGGTGTCCAATCAAAACGCAATCGATCCAAACGAGTTTTCTTTTCTCCGAGATAATTATGCAACTGCTGTGTCAATTTGATAAAAAGACTTGATTGTCCATAATTTCGTCTTTGATATGAAATTTTGAACTTTTGTTGAAACCCTCATCTGAATATAGGTGGTTTGACTCAATGCCTTAAACACAACATAGTTATGTATACATGTAGCATACCTTGAAGAAAATTAAACCAGAACACAACTTTGTTTGAAACAACTGATGATAAGTATCAATTTTAATTTAAAACCTGACGATCGTTTTCAAGGCTCGTGACATTGTCTCTTGGGCAGTATTGGATTAATTAATAACATGATCCTGGATTGTGTAGGTGCTAAGCTTTCCTTCTTCGTTATCCACAAAAAATGTCACATATACTGATTCAAACCTTTCATTAGGTATCTGTGATTTCATAAATCAGATCAGCATGGAAATCCTAACCCTTCTTCTATGTAATCTCTGGACAGGAGTGTCTAAATGATATGGGACAAAAACATAGTGAAGAGTAGGATATGTACATTGACAAGGGGGTTAACATTATGATGACTAAGGGTGTTTATGTTTTTAATATTTTTGTTTCCAATCGTGCGATTTTATTGGCACACACTGTAGATGATATGACGTTCATAAATTCTAGTCGCAAAATCTACAGTCAGACTTTACAGTGTTAAGGTTAGAGTTAGGGTTTAAGGTTAGGTTTAGATATGTTGCTACACTACCGTTTCCTGCTCGGGAAACATGTGTCAATGTTTCATGACTAGGCAGGCCTATCGAACTACTTACAAAAGAAGTTTTCAATCACAATCTGAACTCGCGTACAGATGTCCGTGGGTCCAAAAGCTTAAATCATGCCTTTGTCGAGCATATTCCGTCTAAACAACACTGGGGAGCCAATCACAGGTTGCGCCGTGCTGCTTAATTCTGTTCCTTACTTATAAAGTTCCACGTAGAAATGTTGTTGATAAATTTTGTCAAAAAAGAGTGCTTCCCGTTATATTTTTGATACATGTCAAACGTTTTGGAATGAATCGCTCTTTGGCAAGGTTATGTTATGTTATGATATGATATGATGCCCCTTGAGATGTCATGTTATGATGGAGTTATTTGAGATGTTATGATTTTCCTAATAACAACTATACATTTAACCTTGTATTTCGGTCTTTTGTTTGGATTGCACTGGCATATTCCGTGTTATATTATTTGTCAGCTCTATTTTTTTATGTTTCCCTTGCGTTCTTCACGACAAATGAGGTCATTGGACACTATGGAATTTACTTTTCAAAGGCAAGCTAGCAAATGTTTTGCAGCCTACCCTGCAGGCAAGAATATTCAAATATATTCCAGTGAGTGTCCTACGTTGATTTGTTTAGTCGTTATCATATAAATTGACGTACATAATATTTGACAGCATCAAAAGTTTAGATACGCTTTTCTTATCTAATCACAGAAACACTTAATAGCAATCTAGTCAAAAAACACAATTTAAAGATCGGTTTTGGCCAATTAGAGACCAATCCAAAGTATGTAATAAATGCAAATAAAGTAAAATAATATTAAATATATGTATATCAACTACTACAAGTGATAGAAGCAAGTCATGAATTGAACAGTATTATGTCATAATGACGTCATAAAGTTCGCATGTCAGAAAAAACTGTCAATATCCATAAATACAGTGTACAATAGGGGAAATTCAATTTGTCCATGGCTCTACATTGGAAATGGCTAGTTTTATATGCACAGAGCGTTTTATTGCTATAATAATATTTTGAGTCAGTATAATTCCAACATATCTATTTTCCTTCCTATATAGAGTATTTTCATACTTTCCTTAACTTATGACATCAAAGTGACGTCATAATGGGATGTTTGTACTTATTTTGATACCAATGGAAAGAAAAAACTCTACGCTCTCCTGCAGTACCAATTCTTATGAATCGGGTTGTCAATAGGGCAAATCGAAAGGGCTGGTACCCCCCTGTATTGTTACAAAAATGGCAGGTCGAAGAATTCTTGTCGTTTGAATATACATTAGGCCGCTGTTGCCATCATGGCGAACAGTCACGTTTAAATTTGGCTCTCAAAATTATGACTTGATTTTCATCCAAAATGGGTTGTGAAACATCAGTCTAGCGTTCTAGGATTGGTACATATTGTCATCCACATTTTAAGAGTTTGTATGTTTGCAAAAATGGAGTCGCATCTTAACTATATAGGCCTATCTCATACTTTATGTCGTGTGTATGATGCTTTGTATAGGTGTCATTTATGTACACTTTTTACGATAATTAGAGGCATTGTACGCGGTATCCCAAAAGGTCGCACCCCTTTTTAAATGTTTCATACCTTTGAAAAGGTGGCAGGACTTTGTACACACATAAACACCATTGTTTTTACTTTGCATAATCTTACACTAATCTTTTACTTTCCCTGCAGCAGAGTGTAAGGTGGTAATAAAATTCTTTACAAGATATAAAAAAACAAGATATCCTATTTATATGAGTAGCAATCTCTTGATTCCTTGGTAACGTAATACTATAATTTTATTTGACTACTTCGTTATGTTTATCCAATAGCAATTACTATACCATAAGTTCATCCTAGTTTACAGGACCATCAATACATCGTTGTGGATTGCATATCGAATTTTGCCCTTTTTAAAATCGTTTTCATCCAATATGTGACGCTTCAAAGACAGGGCCTTGAATTCGTGCCTGCCTCAAAGATTTTTTCAATCAACTTGTATTTAATCATTTTCACACCACGAAACGGGTTGCATAGGAACAGACATATAATTCTATGACTTGCATAGAGTACAAAAATAGAAGTTATTGTGTTTCTCACAATTGTGTCTGTGATAATTTGGTTAGTTGCTGATGGAGAATTTATTCCGTAAATACCAACTCGAAGTGGGATTCTGTTAATAGTGAATAAATATGTAGTAGACTGTGAAGAACATTTATAAGAGTTCATAATGATGAAGTAGTATGTAGGTATAACAGATTTAATATAATGAGTATAAGCAGGCGGGTGAAAACGTGTACAGATGCCCATAGACGGTTTTGATAGTAATAGCGCCACCTAGAGGTAATTTGGATGAGCTACCTAATTCATGCAGTACGTCATACCTATGGCGTAGCTGATCAGGGATGTGATCAGGGATGACGTATCTAACATTACACAGCGCCACGTTCGACTGGCTATCGATGAGGTACTGATTTCATGTAGTATGCCTCCACTTTCTTGATCGAGTGGCTATCCCGTTTTATTTAGGATCCTGGTATAAGCCAATTGTCTGTGTGTTGGACAAAAAACTCATTTGTGTTTGTGTGAGTGTACATAACATGTAGCCTGTATGTATCTAATATAGAAGCGCACATACTTTTTTTGTAAAATCTTGGTGGTACTAAACTCTATTTGACAACAAAACCTACAAAAATCGCTTTAATGGGCATATTTAAGAACTAAGGAAATACAATTCTATTCACCATAACACACCCAGTATCGTGTTTTTAAACCAATGTTGTAATATATACCTTTTTGATGACGTCTCTCCTAAGACAGGAACGGATAATATTAATTATTGAGCGAAGGTCAAATCCCGGGGGAAGGGGGTAAACGCGTCAATAAACGGCAATTATTTTGGCATTGATTCTCAAGTTTGCTTAATCTAGAGACAGTTGATATCTTTTAATACCATTGTCATGGAAATCTTATCAGATCTCGGTTGCCTAATGTTGAAAATTGCTCCAAACCTGATCACCTTAAAGAGACATTGGCACATTTGTAAAATAGTGCGCCCTCTAGATTTTTTCAAAATTGATATTTGTGCATGGTTGTAAAGCTTTTATATACATTAGTCCTCACCTGAAATTAGTAAGCCTAAATCAGCTCGCTTATAGGTATAGAACAATTGTATAATTAATGTCGCCGGCGACATTAATTCAGCAGACGACGCGAAAAATGGCATGTAACACAACAAAACACACGCTGGAGTTGATTCTCATTTCATGATAACCTTGTTTGACCAGTCTGTGACCTTTGTGGTTTTATTATCAATGAGTACGAGTCTATGATATTCATGTAGTAGACACATTTCTTGATTAAAGTTACGGCAAATTTAAAAGTTAGCTTACAAATTCCCTGGATGTCTTTAGCCTCTTATTAATGTCCCTATCTGTTTTGGAGCATGTTTTTATGTAAATATATCTCTATTCTTCCAATGGCGTAGACTATTATTTGCGAGCAAATTATAGAAACTTCATATTTTCTGAAAATGTGCCAATGCCGCTTTAATCTGGACCACTACTTCATGATTTTTACTCAGAAACTTCTTGCGCATGCGTAGTTCTTTACTAATCTGATAAGGGCGTAGAGACGCGAGGTATGATACGGGAATATCACGTCAATAAATTACCGTGCTTGTCCAATCAAAGCACAGGAAACTACTGGATGGTATGATAACATCGGATCTAACACTTTAGATTTAATACATTTACCAACCTTTTTTCTGAAGCCAAATGTTTATATTGTCGGCTACAACGAAGGTTTCCGAGTCAAATATGAACAGGAAAGATACAATGTATTCATTATGATATGAACCAATATATGTTGTGGACATACATCGGCAGCATTGTAAATTGCGTGTTGATATCACGAAGATAACGTGGCCGGTTCTAAGTATAATAAAATTAAGCGTTTAACATTCACTTAATAAAGGGGCCCTAAATATAGCATAAACTAGGAAGGGGAAGGGGGTTGATGCGGATGTTATGTTGGTGTGGGTGTACTTGTTTTTCTTTTAACGTTAAAACCTCGTAAGATTTCAACCAGCTCTCCATTATCTATCATATTTTGTGATATTGCATATTTCCCGTTTTAAGAAAGACAGCAACGTATTAGCAATCTACTGTTTTCAAGCTGTTTGACGGTCTATGACGATGCCAACAATGTATGTCATTTATATTCCAATCATAAATCCACATTAATTAATTTGGCAATTTTCTAGAATTACCACATAATAATTTACATAAAATGCAAAAAATACATATGATGAGCTAACAGTGAATACAACATATCTTCGACTCCCTCGTGTCAAATCAAGCCCCTGGTAACACACACACTGCTCAATAAGTGCCATAAATTGCATCGGTCAATAATAAAACAACTACGGCTTTTTACGTTGTATACATGCCCTTCACAGCGTGTTGAGTCTATGTATTCAACATGTTACCGTCAAGTTTATACTCCTTGCCAATAAAGCAGACTCCAAGTGTTTTGATTCTGTGTATTTAACATGGAATCATTAAATTTATACTTCTTGCCAAAAAAAAAGCCGACAGAACATACCCATGATATTGTACATGCAATTTTCATTATTCAGTCATTCAAACATATCACATTTATTATGTGTGACCCATTCCTTTATACTTTTCTTCTGAATAAAACAAAATAAAAAAAATCGAGCATAGGCATTGGAATTGATATGGCACATGAAAAATACGTTGGATGTTATCTGAGTCAAGCGTTACATAAGGAATATTATTGTCACATGTTTCTCGACGCATGTAATAGTCATGTGTTATATGGGGAATATCGTAGTCATGTTCCCTGAATAATTCGATAGTTACATAAAGAATATGATAATCACTTGATGTCTGAAGAATATTATAGTCTTATGTTACAAAAGGAATTATAGTCACATACTGCCAAAATATGGTAACAATATGTAACCTAACAAATATTGCAGTTATGTTATTCAGAAGAATATGATGGTTAAATATTACATAAGGAATATCATAGTCACATGTTTCTATGATGAATGTGTTAGCAATATGTTACGTAAGGACTATTTTAATCACATGTTACCTGACGAATGCGATAGCCATATGTTAGGTAAGGGTATATTATAGTCACATTACACGTAAGTAATATGATACTCACATAAGAAATAGAGTCACATGTTACCTGACTAATATGATAGTCACGCGTTACATACACTATGAGCCAAAAGACCTTCATTCTTCAGGACATAGTTCAGTAACTTCCATTCACCAGTGTATTTAGAAAATACACCCCCTGGTTTTGGGGTATGATATATGATACCCAGAACACACAAGGTCAATTCATAATTGTGTATGTACAACACAACTGTTAACTGAACTGTGTCCTTGGCAGATGAGGATGCCAACGCTCATAGTGATAGGGAAATTTATAGCCGCATGTTACTTGACGAATACGATGAGTACATAAAACCTCAAGAATAGAATAGTCGCATGTTACCCGAAGGGAATGATTCTACTTGAGGAATATGATAGTCACAGATTATCTGAAGAATGATGGTTACAATTTACGTGAATTACAATGGTCACATCTTACCAGAAAGAATAAAGAATAGGATAGTCATATGTTACCTGAAAAACATGATTGTCACATGTAAACTGAAGAAGAATATAATCACAGGTTACTGAAGAACATGGTGATCACATCTTTGTTATCATACACCATTACTTGTTGTAAGGTCTTTGGGGGAAATGGTATTTCTTTTAAGAACTGAAATAAACAACGTGATTTTCAAGGTAAATTATTTATGCATTAAATACTGTTCGCGTATTACTTTCTTTGCAATACCCAACCCAAGGGCATGTTTTAACCTGATTCTCTAGCCGAAGATCACAAGCATATTTGCACCATTGTAATATGTTTTGTATAATATGTTAATAAGATACAGATTAGACAATTAAAATTCAAACCAAATTCACAATGTTGTCTTTTCAATTTTGACTACGAAACGGGAAACGTTTGGCTAACTATGGGTTTCAGATCATTTTCCATAATATTGAAAATGCACGTAACAAAATTGTGATGGTATATGTACTAATTAATAAACGTTTCTAATTGCTGAGCATTTGTTGCCGACAATTTCGCTTCAGTCAAACACGTATGTTATTATGAGCATACAAACACCATTTCCTTTTTTCATAAGCAAACCTGGGACATTGAGCCCTTGAAATTCTTTTCAAATTATTTCCGCACCACTGACTTCAAAAGTGGAACCCAATTTAGATTTCAATATTCTTCATTCTAGATTTAAAAAAAAAATATTTAATGAAATTTCAAGTGCTGTTGGAAAGACGATTTTAACATGCAGAAAAGAATGTAGATATTTATTGGTAGTGGCGTCTGGAAACATAGCGATGTTCTTTGTTTAAAGATAATAATTAAATAAAATTTGATCAAAAAAATTCAGGTCTAATATAACTGTTTTAGTTTTCAGGTAAAAAATGTATAACTTTCTCTAAGTTACCGTGTTGTTATTTGTTATAGCAAATATTTGTTACAGCAAATAATATTGCATTGCGCCAAAATTGTCATTAATATTTAAAACTACAAGTGCCGGTGATAACGTCGTAACTGCCACTTTGGGTACAATTTTGTTTGATTTTGGAAATACAGGTAAAATACACAATTTAAGCTACAGCTCCAGCCTTAAATCAAAGTAAAAAAATATGAAAAATAGACACAATTAAAAACAAAGAAATAAAAAAACACAAAACGGCTTTTTCTGCAATATTAAAATATGCACTTTGTTGCACTTTAACAAACATGATATAAAAACGAAAATGAACAAATAAAATGCTTAGTCATACTTTATAACGTGCGTTATATTATTTTCTTATTCAACAGCTACTCGACAGAATATACAGGCGACTTCAAGACCGTCTAGGAAGCGCAAATAATGATTTTTCACAAACACAATCACGGACGTTGACAGATCTGGACCAACTAACTTTCCCTGGTGAGGATATTTCATTTGTTCACTACCCGCCCCTTTCTCGTTCCTCTTTTCTAAGATCAGTACGCAAACTCATTAGGGATCATTAAAATCATAAGCAATGGGGAACTAATATGTTCATTTGTCCCAGGTGTGATAGCACACCTCTTTCGTGCACATGGTGCATGGGCAACTAAGAGACGCTCACGTAGTTCTGCAGCATGCAGTTGTACAGGCTCTTAGCATCCAGCTACCGGCATTTATAAACCTTACTTATGAAATAAGGCTTGTTTCAATCCTACAAACGTAAAAAAGCAAGACAACGATTGAGGGAAATTATTTTGTGGCCAGTTTGTACCTTTGAATGCGGCCTATGTATTAAAAATTAGAAACGGATATTTATATTCTTTACACAAGCGGAATTTGTCCAATCACCATTCCTAGTGAGCCTTAATTATCTAAACCGTAACTTCAGGTTCAAAGAGAGATTTTGAGGACCCAAAAATGTGTTCATAATAGTATTTTCATACCGACTAGACATTAATAGGATTCTACCTGTTATTTGGCTACAGAAATGTATTAAAGGAGAAAAAAGTGATTTGAAATATATCAATATAAAACATAGGCTGAATTTCGTATTTTGCTCTATAGGAAATTAAAAGTTCCACAATTTTGGATACCAAAGAAACTTCTTCAGCTCAAGCTTAATATCAGGGCAAAAATTATAACTTTCAATTTTTAGGGACACCGGATATGTGAATCTCTCGTGCACCTTTAAATTTTTTGCCTCTTCTATTTTGGCCCTGCGGGGTTTGACGTGTTGTGATCTACTCGATAAAATTTTCTAGAATTCAAATATGGATTACAACGGTGCTGATTTAAGAATATGAAATAAACATGGGGGTCACCGACTGTTTTTGGATATAGCCAAAACAAACGGTATGGGTATGTCACTTTTTAAACCACGCAAGTCTATGGGAAAAGTCACAATTTGACGTTTAGATCGGCTACAAAATAAAAATTCTCGATTAAAAATTTGTAATTCTAAATATGTTGAATATGTCCCGATGTCGTTCTTCAAAATTTTGAAAGAAAACTGAGGGTCACCGACTTAATTTTTCTATTAAACGCCGAAAACCACTGAATTGGACACTTTTTCAAATGGGCGTCTTGTTGGGACGCAGGCGTAGAGATGCGCGATTTAATAAACGCAAAACAAACGCACAGTTATTCGCGGTATCTGCGCATAATACCTTTCTACCTTCGCACTCAAACAAACTAAAATTCTTCCATTCGTCCTGACGGGCGCTAAAAATGCTGAAGGTGTAAAGGAGCTTGCGCTTAAACAAATCACACGTCAAACCCCGTAAGAATTCGGGAATTCCGTCTGCGGTCAATCCGGCAGGTGATTATGCTATTAGTTAGTTCTGTGTCCGAACCATTCATCCTTCCCCATTACTAATTCTCAATTGTGATATTTAAAAAGTAATTGTATTGTGCAAATTCCTTCCAAATGCTGTCGTAAACTTTGGTAAACAAGTTTAAAACCATTCACTAATCATTGTTAATATACAAGAGGCACTGCCGCCATTAACCATAAATCAGTTCTTAACATCTACAAATTAACCTTACGTGAAAAAAAATTATCAGATCATTGGTAGATTTCCTGACTTTCTCTTGGCTTTTCTTTGTTCATATCCCATAGAAAATGCTATTATTATTATTTTATTATTATTGTTATTAACTAGTTTTGCATGAAACTCACAAACGTGATTAGAAATTAAGCATTTTCTAAACAGTATTTTGCACCACGTTTCTAAACATTTTTGACATATCTGTTAAATATCTATCTAAACACCTTATATCTAAAAACATGCTTAAGAATTCTAAAACATGTTTAGGTATTTGAACATTAGCTGTTTAGACATTTGACGCAAACACTAAACACAAATTGCACCACGTTTTTAAACTGCGTTTTGCAGTGTAAACCCTTCAACTACACGTGATACATGTAGCAAGCGTTTGTAAATGTCTATCGAGAAATATAAATCAATATATAATATAGTTTTCAATCCTTCTTTTTTTTAATCTTATTTATTTTTGTGTCATTCTTTTAATAAGCTGGCGCAATGAATCGAAGATTCGATCCCAGCGAGGATCCGTCATATGTAAATGCGTTGGTAGATTTGTACCGTACATGATGAATTGCTGAGACCGGTTGTTTCTTCACACATATATGACTATCCCAACTACGTTCCTCAGATGTGGGTTTGCTGAAATTTTGGAAAATCCTACGTTTCTTTGATATCAGATTGACCCGTATGGGGTTAACCAACAAGCTGACTGTGGTTTGTGGGTAACCACGCACTCACTAAAACTATGGCCAGATGTGAAGATCAACATGCTACTTTTCCTGAGGTACACGATGTTTTCTTAGCGAGTTTTTGTTTGTCGAGATTAATCCCTCTTATTTTTTTTGTTAACAGCCCCACCAAACGGTGTGAAAGAAATCTTGTATATATTTCTGATGTACTTAGTTTGAATGACATTGTATTTTGTCAGAAACGTACTTTTCTATCTTTAAAGCTTTTGGATTAGGCTTGTGTGTAGATCAAATTATAGATGGATACTCTTTTTCAGAGTATTAAATTCTATTGCTTCAATTCAAACACATTAAATGCTATTATTTTAAACTAGATCCATGCCTTAAGGCTTCTCTTTTGTGCTACAGAAGCGTCAGAACTGGTTCAAATATATTTGGATAGTTGACAATAGAAGTGCTTACATGTGTGAAAAGTTTTTTTTTTAACAAAAGGTTTACGATGATTTAATGAAGTGTGTAAACTGAAAATAGAAGATATATTATTTTCCCAATGAACGATAGCCTGAAGTACCTTGAATGAATTTCCAACGATTATATTAAGAGGGTGACAACTAACGAAGTGTCCATTATTTAAAGTACACACAGATACTGGTGATTACGTAATTTTATATACTCTTATTTTACGATGAAGATGCTATCAGTATTTTGATATCAGACCAAACATTCTCCGGGTTAAGAATAGTGTGAACTCGTGTCTTGTTAGAAAAATACATATAGTCCATACGGTCGATTTCATCAATATAGATGTAGTTGTAAGTTCTGAATGACAGGGTTGTCTTTTCTTTCCGTCATGGTTCATTTATATTGAGTTTTAAGACATTGTGAATATCTCAAAGGTACTTTATAATATCGACTGAGTATTGACTTCTTTGTTTCTGAAAAGTCTATTCTGAATATTACTCGTTGTAAGTTTGTTTTGTCAATCAGCGATTGTTGAATTTAGTGATGTATAACCACAATGGTATTCATATGATTGGTGCAATGATAGTTACTGAGTATATCTCATCATACAGGAAGCGCCCAAACACCTAGGCTGTTATGCTCAAGTCTAACTTTAAACCCGGTTTAAACCAGGGTTAGTCATTTTAATGGGTCGGTGGAACAACTTATCCACGAGGACATCACACTCCGTGTTGAAAAACTGCAGGACTAACCCGGATTTATCCCTGGAGTTATAGTCCGAGAATACTAAGCTTAGTTTCAATACTTTATTTTGTATTCTAAGAAAGTACAGTTTACGATAATTATATTGACGACTTGTACGTGTTCTAAAACTCACACTGTAGTTGGGCATCTTCCTATTGAGATATTGCCTCAAAATATACACACTGTAAATTGCGTATTTAGGGTTTAAACACTAATGTAAACACTATTTGTCCACACTTCTTAAAATTAAAACATGTTTAATTATTAAGTACCTCATATTTTTTCCACTGAAAAAGGTAATGTATTCTATCAACTGACAGTGTATTAGGGTATGTGGTAGAGTTGAACGTGTTTAATGGGATAAACGATATTTTGTCCAGACTTCCTAAACACCTAATTTGCAGGGTGCTTCAAGGAAAGGTACACATTTTAGAAGGATGAAAATGCTATTTCCTACCTCAAAGGACTTTTCTCGGATAATCAATAGACTATTTGCGCGATCCCCGAAATGCATCTCATTCGGTGCCCATTTCCATACGGGAACTTATACCAGCCTCAAGTCGGCTAAAAACATACGATTAGGAGCGTAACGATAATACTAGAAAACTTACCCTATCTGTGACGTTGCACTATAGTATCGTCCGTCAGGTGAGAAGTAGGGCACAGTTACGATCGAAAATATCACGTTTTGTCGTGAATTTCAACACAAGTGCCTCGATTGTTTTTTGTTCCATAGATATTCTTCTACATTTTTGTAAGATTAATTTCACGTGAAAAGGTACTTTGTATTGTAATTTTAGGCACTGTTCGGCGACGCGAACGAACAACAAATTTTTTTGTAAACATGACCTCTGGTACAAGTTCCCGGATGGAAATGGGCACCGAATGAGATGCATTTCGGGGATCGTGCAAATAGTCTATACTATGGTCACATTCAAGTCAACTTCGGGATTTTTGCGCAAATCGTCTATTAAAGAAGAACATTGGTCTATTCCAGAAAGTATCCACCCACTTCCAAAGATGACAATTTCAAAACTCGAAATGACTATGGGAATTCCCAAGCTGTTTTTGACAAATCATATGGTAATTCCCGCGAGAATTCCTATGGAATGTTTTCATCATGTCATCTTTAAGTGCTTGGGTACTAACGGGGAAAACAGCTTAGCTTCCTAGGTGATAATATTCTTTGGAAAATTGGATTTTTTTCAGTGGGTCAGTAAAGCCATGGGAATTCTTTGGTTAGCTACTCAATTACTCTATCATCTATTCAGTGCATTTGTTAAAGTAACACAATTGGATATGCTTTTTACGATTTTCATTATGGGAATTCCCATGGACTTTTGGATTTCATGATGGGAATTCCCATGCACTGGATTTCACTCTCGCAATTCCAATGCATTTTGGAAAAGAAGGGGAATTCCCACTCTCATTTTGGGAGTATTTCTGGAATAGCTCGTTAGCAAAGAAATATTAACTGTCATATTAACATATTGAGAGCTGTTGTGATGTCTAAGTTTGAGTCATTTTCCAGTCAAAAGTACACAATTTCCTGAAATCAGTTCAGTAGTGTTTTAACTCGACTCAGTGACCTTTCCGTGCCATAACCCAGACAGCATGTATATATTTACCCAACAATGGTTTCCCCATCGATAATCTTGGTATCGGCATGTGGGTGGCCTTTATTGGTCCGTTTACCGCTGTTGGTTCTCCAGCGGCAATCATGGTTTTCCGTTCTTTGGCATAGACAACACGTAGCTAATGAATATTGAGCCATTAATGGTTTTCTATTGGTAGGTGTGATATCGGCTTTATTTCGGCACACTTACTGAATATTGCTCAGGAATATTGGCCCAAGATAAGCAGCCTACATAGAGCCAACCATTGGCTCAATATTGACTTAAAACTGATTGATTGCTTAAAATAGCTGGGTGAGCTCAGCCAAATATATAATAGAAACACACTAAAATGTCTCAACGATTGTAACAATGACTATTTTAACAGAAAGCATTATTTGAATGACATTATGATACCGGTTTCAGTAAAATAAAAAAAAAATTGAATACCTCAAATTATCTAATTAATTTATTTAAACATAGCAGCTTGAAAATATTTTACAATAAAATATTTAACAAAGACAAAAAGCCAACATAGAGCCAATCAATGAGATAACTTTGGCCCAATATTGACTTAAAACTAATTGATTGCTTAAAATAGCAGTTTGAACTCAGCCAAATACATATAGAAATATACTATTTATCAACGATTATAATAATGATTATTTAAAACAGAACTATATGATACCGGTTTCAGTAAAGTAAAAATAAAACTATTTCTGAATACCTCAAATTATGTAATAAATTTATTTAAACATAGCAGCTTGAAAATATTTTACATTAAAATAAATATTGGATAAATAATTGGCCTATGATTTTAGGCATTATTAAAAATGAAGACACTAGCCACCACTGGTACAACATTGGTAGAATATTGGACCATGGCTATGTTTTATTAGGCCAATATTACTACTACTGTGTTAAAAGTAATTGGCATAGATATAGCAAGCTATCCTTAGAACCAGATGAACATATCCATACACCTTTTAATTCCGTATGCAACCTCTGTTGATTTATCCCCTCCCACATCTCAAAATGCTCGAGGATGCAATAGTTTAAGAATCAACCGGTCACTATTAACAAGAAACCATTAAAACATTTCGTGAAGACTCTTGCAGACCAATATTGTGTTACTGACTGGGAAATCGGTTCAACTGATATTTAGACAGTTGACCGGGTATTGGAATGTCTGAAGCTTTCCAAATACACCACGCATACTCCAAAAGTCATAAAGTGTAGCCCTGCCCCCATATCATGCTCCATACTTCTGGAATCATCCTGAAGCCTACCTGGTGCACTGGGGATAACATCGTGCCAGCCAGCAATCAACTAGAAACGCTGCGTAGGAAATGACGACTGCTTATCACTGATCTCTATACAATGGATTGGTTACATAACAGTAAGCGTATATTAGATGAATGAAGCAAACGGCAGACATATTTGCCTAACTAGCGATCACAATAGCATTCCAGAGACACCTGTTTAATAGAAGTTGTATCCCGGGTGCCCGTTTTAGAGACATGTCATCAAATACATTGAGCTCACTGAATTGACTTGATTCTGTAGTCTGTTATATTCACATTTCAATGGGAACACATTTTGTGTAAATGACCGGCTCTTAACCACATGCTTGGGCTCTTTTGGATTACCAATATGGCCGTCAGTGCCTCAATTAGGAAGCCCAGGTTCCAATCCATTGTATAGAGATCAGTGCTTCCTGTTCCGGACTTTTTTTAATAAAGTGTACACAACTGTCAAAGCATAATGCTGTGCAAAAGGTCCCAGACATGCCTGGATTGGATAGACAATTGATAATGTTCCACTTTAATAATTTGCTATTTAAAAAAGCTCATCTTCCGCATTTAATCGAAGTACGAAATGTTGTTATTTGAAGTTTAGAATCGTCTTATCCACTAGATATGGATTACGATTTAGTAATGTCAGAGAATATGAGAAAGAAGGAGATGGTTCAACTGTTACTTCAAAAGATAAACTGTTCATCCGCCTATTCATCTTAATTGCCCTAAATCCGATTGATCGGATCAAAGACCTGCACTACTTGCTGGAGAACATTACATACACCTGTCATTAAATCCCAGAAATATTCCAATTACTCAGTTGTCAACTGGTATTTGCACAGAGACTATACACTATGGTCGTGACCAGTAAAGCGAAACAAACTCTTCTGCATCACTTACAGATAACTTTGACCCCAAATTTTCAAAGCATTTTGACACTCTGGACACTTTCGGACACAAACAGGTGTGGTTGGGGTGAATTCAAAATGCATTTATCTAATCATTCATCATATCATACTTCACAGGAACTAACCGGATATGTTTAAATTAGGCTAAAATAACAACATGCGTTATTGACCTCAAAACATTAAATCAAGGTTAGCTTACCGAAAAAGGGCTGCTTTTGCTGTTTTCTTTCGTTAAAAAGTCGCTGTTTTCCTCAATTATTTTGCCAACGAATAAAATAAATAATTATTGGTCAGAACAAACGTGGAGTTCTTTACCAGCACAGAACATTTAGCTAAAAATTAATAAACTGTTTTAGTAGCAGTGTGTCAATTACGTCCTGTTGTGAAACTTTCCTAACTGGCCAAGCTTGAGTCGGATGAACAGATTACTTCAAAGGTCCAATCGAGCGGCCCTTGAAGTTTCCCAAACAATGAGCCGGTGAATGAGAGTAATCCTGGGTAATCGTATTTCAAAATCGAGCCATCTCCTTCTTTCTCATCTCCTATGGTAATCCCAACCCTAATTTCAGGTATGAAAAGTGTGAGTTGGAGACGTTCATGGGAACTTTAGCCAGTTTACTAGTTTCGAAATCATTATGGTAATTATTATTATTCAATCCACATGAAGGCAGTACATTTGATGAAGATTACGTTCATAGAATGTTTACAGACAAGTGACACTAAATATTAAAAAACATTCTATTTTGATTCCAACTATGCACCGACTAAAGATGGGGTTAAAATTTTAACCACTTTTGTGTTTAAAAAACGTGAAATAACTCCCTTTGTGGTCATAATTTTGACCCCATTTTTATAGTTGGTGCAGAGATTGACTAAGTGTTTTTAGTGTGCACACTCTCCTGTACATGTATTGAAGTAGAAACCATATACCATGCTATGCTGAGTTGAATGAATATGATTTACGGTTACTCGCCAGAATTATATTCATAATCAAGCCAGTGTTAAAGTAATTCGTAACCCATTGTTATGCTAATCATACGATGCTAGCTGCTAGGTAATTTCCGGCTAAGTCACATAATACATAATGCTGCATTACACGGTTAGAACATGGATGGTTGATTGAATTTCAGAATTTGAGGTACCGTTAAAGTTGACAATTTGAGTAAAGCACGTTTCTTTTTGTAAACCATTTTAGTTGACTATAACAAACAGTAGACGTATTGGCAAATATGTCCTGTTACTAGAACAAATGAAAAATACTGGTGACATTTTCAAATAACAAGCCTTCATAAAATGTGTACCTTTTATTTAATATTTTACCGCACAATATTAATTTATATCAAAATTATCTATTGTATAAGCATTTGAATGTTAGTCGCTGAAAAACAAAATGATATATTTTATCAAATTAGTAGCGTAAGATCGTATGTCATTGCATAACTGTACAATTGGTAAACAAATATTAACTATATTTTTGAATAAGTTATATTTAACAATTGCTTTGTGAATTTAGATAGGCCTAATGCATTAACAGATTTGGTCTATTGTATGATCTAGGATCATCTTCATTGATATTAGGATTTTCTCGTCTTATCTGAGATGATTACTTTTAATGTTTAATCTGTAGCGTCCTTGTTACCATTTATTTATCTCTGGACACTTCACTATGAGTTAAGGCATGTCAATCTACCAAGGGCTCAGTTCAGTAGCCTTGGATGGGCACATGTTAACAACAGCTGACCATGCATGTTCTGGGTATCATAAATCATACACGGGGTGTATTTGCTCAATACGATGGTGAATGAAAGCTATTGAACTGCGCCATGGGAATTGAGGTTTTATTAGCTCATTGTGAGTTAGCTGCTCCTGTGTATGACATTTAAAGAGAAATTCACTGAGTTGATTGTATAGCACTTCCGGTATATTAATAAGGATTAATACACGAAGCAAACAAAGATACATGTAGTTATTCACTTCTGAAATGGTTGCTATAGCAACAACGATAATCGTTCTTGAATATTGAAAGTATCGTTCACATTATCTGAACACTTTACAAGTAACCAGCAGTTGTGCGTAAAAGTAAGTAATGTAAGTTCTAAAGTGAGAACCCATACTTGAAATGTTTAGACTGTATGTAAGCTTTGTGAGCCAAAGGTGCTTTCTTTGTAAGACTGGTGAATATCTGACTAACTCTGTTGGTTGATATATGGACGTTTGTAAATATTGTTGAATTGGTGCACTTACTCTCCAAGCGTTTCTTTATTCATCCTTGCAAATATGGTGGGAGAATGCAAAAGAGCTGAAAACTCTTAGGTCACTTATAAATTGGATACATTGTATATCATGTGTATAAATGCGGTGGGTGGATTCAAATAAAGTAACGGATGACACGATTTCCAGAATGTATATAATATTTCTACCTTTGATTTTCAGAATGTACAGAAATAAAACTGATATGTTGCTTTCTGAACAAGCGTATCGTAATAAAAAAATCAGATTAAAGCTAAAGTAAACGTCATCGTCAATAATCAATACAACATGATTAACTCCACGTTGCCTATGGCAACGTATGAGTAATTTTGCAACAAAATCAAATAATAACACGGTGCCACTCTCAACGTGCCGCATACCAACACTGATATTCACCATTGTCATTATCATAGTCAGTACTAGGTGTGAGCAGGAAGAGGTGATAAAAAACTTAAAAGAACAAGTTTCTTTATTTTTGTTGTTTTGTCATCTTTGTAAAGTCAAATGCCAAACAAGTTACTAAAATTATTAAAAAAAGCAACAAATAACATGTAAGAGCAAATCCCAATAGAGCAAAATAAAAAAAAATACCGTAGTCTACTATAAATAATATGTTGAATCCACCCGCCCTGCGCACTGAAATGAGGAGAATGTGTAAGTTTCTTATTTTCAATATATTTATGTTCAAAACATGGGTACAGGAACAGTATAGCTGATTCTTCCAAAGTTATTTAGCTTGAACAGGTATTGCACATACCTATTCAAAGAAAGATTAAGGAAGTCTATACTCTGTTCGATCTCAAGTTTGGGGTGACGTCACTGCACCCGAGAAACGCACGCGTCGACCTTGGAATTGCAGCATTTACTCACGCGAACAAAGGCGGCGCAATCCAAACGCTAGAGCGAATGCAAAGTCCCGTCATGACGTCACCCCCAGACTCGAGACCGAACAAAGTATATGGGTCTTTCCATGAAAAATGTCCTCAATCACATTTTTGATATGTGTGATCACAAAATTGTTTATCTTAATTAGATCAAAACAGTTTTTATAATGATAATGAGTTCAACTTGTGGACTAAATCAAAGGCTTTCATATGCCAACCAACTTGGTGCAAATTATTTATAACATTTTCGTTAATTTTCACTGAATACGATGGTGTCCGGGGTTAAATATAGGGACATTTTGTGACATAGAAAGTGAACAATCAGAAATAAGTTGTAAATGCAAGAAAATGTTTGTTTACTTCCTTTTATTGATATAGGTGGGCAGAAATAAATATAGGTAAAAACATATGAACAGATCACATTTAAAATATTTCTTCGTTATTTCACTGTATATTTCTATAAAGTGCAAGAATCAACGTGTAACATTTGGTGTCCGACTTAAATGTTTTTGTTACATATTGGAAGAGTAAATAGGACTTTCTTCAAATATGGCATTTGCTGTAATTTTCTGTCAAATTAACTTTGATTTATGTTTGACAAAGTGTATCAGATCACTTGGAATGCAAGAAATTATCTAAGTATGTATTTTTGAAATTTTACATCATGTCACACTTTGAGGACATATTTCATGGAAAGACCCATATTCAAGAACTAGTCTACTCGATACACCCTCCTTTATAACCTGCAATCTGTTGATTTCTTTCTCTGGGCAAAAACTCTGCATCCTGCCACCAAACGAATAGTGTGGGTTGGTATGTCAATGAAACAGTTCCCGTAGGATTTTGTTGCTAAAGTTGATTTTCTTGCTGTTTTTCATTCAATTGGGACCAGACAGTCAGAAAATGACGGGGTGCAAATTTTCGGACTGCTGCCCCCTTCCTCAAGGGGGGAAATGTTGCTACAGAGACAATTTAAAATCGAGTCAAATCGTGTTTTAATGTACATTAACATGTTCGTCTCCTTATAGGGATTAGAAAAAGTATATATTTGCCTAGGTTCCGACCTTTAGTTAAAGTGCTATAGCCTCATAATGGTTCAAGGTCATCCTGGGGTCAAATTTACCCAATGCTCAGATTTTCTTGAAACTGGTGATAAGTTGTTTGTATTGTCTCACAGGATCAAAAAATGTATTATTTTACAGTGTGTGAAATTTGGTTGGCTAATTACATAGCAACATGGCGCAAGGGTCTACATGGTCTATGGGGGTCACCAGAACTTTCCCTTGATGTCGCAATGGTGATATCAAAAGATCAATTAAAATGCATTTTCTGTTTCAGTATGACACAAGGAATCATTTGACACCACTTTCAACAACATCGGAGCATTACCCCCAGGGTGACCTTGAACCATTATGGGCTATACCGCTTTAACTAAAGGTTGGAACCTAGGCAAATATATACTTTTTCTAATCCTTATGACGAGACGAACGCGTTAGTGTACATTAAAACACAATTTGACTCGATTTTAAATTGTTCCCTGTACTAACATTTGCCCCCTTGAAGAAGGGGGAATCAGGAGGAAAATTTGCACCCCATCATTTTCTGACAGTTTAGGTCCTATTGAAACCCAAACAGCAACAAAATCAATTTTAGCATAAAAATCCTGCGGGAATACATACCAACCCACACTAGAAGCCCTGTGGTGGGCGGGCGCTGGGTGATTAACAGCAGACGATGGTGACCAGGCCTCATAGCAACTTACCAAAAGGAAATAGATTTATACAACAAAACAGTCTGCAAACCGGAAACCGAATTTGGCGCTTTGATCGAAGTCATGATTGTTGCTATGACGCATATACGACCTCGTCCTCGTCCGTTATTCACATATAAAAATTAAAAATAATTAGAGTGGAGTTGATTCTTCAGCGCCAACGCTTTTGGGATAAGACAATAATGCTTGATAACATGTGACAATTTCATGATTTTTCGTCAAGATTTCGGGGTTACGTGTTTAAGTCTAAAATTGGGATTTCTTGCCCCACCACCTTATTTACAGTGTAACACAAGAGCGCCCTCATTTGTGGCTTGGGCTCTATATAAACCGGATCTAATTTAAGAAAGCAAATTGAAACTTGATATCGCATTCTCTCACTTATTTGTTTGTTGTGAAAAAGAATAACGGATGGATTTGTCAGTAAGTATTTTTAGCCTTTATGTTGGAGCGCACCAATGCTTCATATTTTGTGCTTTTGATTAGAATGTATGCCTTAATGTGTTTTGACAATAAACACAAGTCCATTATACAGTCTTTGTTCTTTCAGAATTATCATGTTGTGTTGCCTATTATATGTAGAAAAATAGTAAATAATCCTGACATTTTAATAATAAAAAACACTTTTGATTGGTTGTGTTATTGTAGTTAACAGCATTAGAAGAATATTTCCGACTCTCGTTACTTTGTTAAAATATCCTAGTATTAGAATTAGGTTATGAATCTTGTGTTCTTGTCTCATGTTAGCAATAACAGCACATTTTGAAGAGCGCCCCCAATTTTAACAAAATGAGATTTTTGCACAATTGTGTTGGTAATTGTCTAGTAAACTATACCTGCGAGTGGTAATGCTCAAAAATGCGTATTTGTCATAAAAAAAGCGATTGCGTACTTAGAAACGGGATCCCTGATTGTAATATATTGGAAACGCCAAATTTATGTCCGTCCATGATGAATAGTCCCGGAAATCGAGCCACCTCACGAAAATAACCTCTAACTTGATTTGCCTGAACCGAAGGAACAACTAATGGATGAGCGTACTACAGACACGTACACGGCGCAATTTCCCGGCTATTTCATATTGGAAGGACGTTTCCAGCAGTCAATTAATTATTATCGGAGATCTCCGATATTAATTATTCTAATTACAAAATTTCTTCTTTTGCGACACATACAGGGTTTTGAGCTCTACCATTAACAGGTATTGTTTGCTAGTCTATTACCAATGCAACTGTGCAAAAATCTCAAATTATCCGGAAAATCGGGGGCGCTCTTCAAAAAAAGTGTGCTGTCATGGCTTTAACAATCGTTTAACCAACATAATTTTCGTAACCCCCTGTTACACATCTGACTGGGTGGATGTTGTTTTTGTAACTCCCCATAAACATCCTTGACTTTGCTGACCTACCCTAAACCACCTCCCAGAAAATGGTATGGTTATTTGTTTGTCTTTGAATAAATGTGTGCAAAGGATAATCCTGTAATCTGAGACAAGTGTACAAAAACGACATCGCAAAGCTGTGACCCAAAACACTCAAAACCATTCCTTATTTTAATCACATGATGCCCACCAACAATTTGCACCATTTTGTATCCAAATCGGAGCAAATTAAATATTGACCCCTGTACAACTGAAAAAGATCCTTTTTATGGATTTTTGCTGTTTCTATCATATAACTCTGTAACTACTTAGGCTGTAGATATTACAAACTATACCTTTTTGAATCATCATGATTAGACACATAATGTGGTATACTTTTCAACATGTTGAATCAATTTAAAAATTTGACCCCTGTAACAAACTTGTGTTAGCCCCCCCCCCCCCTCCTTAAGGCACAATTTGAATCACGTTTCAGGGTTCCCTGCCAGGCTGTCAACATGTTTAATCACTCACACCTTTTGTACTTGAGATGTTTACATGTCTGCAAGCTCCCAGGCTGAACTGAGTGTCCCCCATGAGAGAGTGTCCTAGCTACCATAGCAACATGTACGGAATAAACCGTGACCTTGTAGACGAGGCCATTTGGTTACAGTGCTGAAACAAATGATGCGTACAAGACTCGATATGGAGAACACAATAGCAGATGGGTGGTAGGACACTCAGTCATACGGACACTGTATTATATGACAACGGAAGGTATACAACTGTTGATCATTGTATGGCTTCATATTGACCTCTGAGCTCTTATTGGCCCATAATTTCATTACAATAGGTAGTATAAAGTATGCATTTTGGAAATCTCTAACCAAAAGCTTCAACTTTATGTATGACATATCCTTCCACTAAAAGAAATGTTGGCACGCGTTGGCAAATTTCACTTTATCCAAGCATTTTGTATCATTGGTTTATTAATTCTCTAACTGAAATCCACTCTAGATAAAATATGCACTGGTTTTATTGTTCAAATGTTCTGATGCTGGGGCGAAGTGCACGTTAAATCACCAGTTAAAGCAGGTAGTTCTCAAAAGAACATACAAATAAATGCTATTCAAGTCAGTAATTTTCAAGATCAATTTAAAGGTGCATTTCGTGATTGCATCGTTTAGCGTTTTGCTTACGGTTCACTAGATATCCTCGAGAAGAGAGTATTTTCCAAAATTTCAATTGATTCCGATAGTGCATGTGATTTGGTATTATGAGTAAATATTTTTATCATTGTGTACATAATTTCTGTACCTTTACGGACAGAAAATACACATTTTCAATTTCTGGCAAAGACAACCGGATCTGCACTTCAGATTAGGCATGCATACAAGACTAAGATTTACGGTCATATGATACAAATAAACTCAATTTTCTTTAAAGTAAGTCTGCGAACGAGGATGTGGATTTCGAAATGGCCCTTACGATTCGTGAGGTGAATGATGTACCTTTGAGTCATAGAGAAAAATGTGTCTTTTAATCAAATTTCTACTTCCTTTGGAATAAATTACTTATTGGGGCCCTACTCTAGTCTTCATCTAATGGCATTGCTCAATAAGAAACTTCGATTGTATTCCGGATTCTTGTCAGATTCATTAGTCAAATATTCAAGTAAGTAGATCTTTTCATACATTTTTATTCCCAAAAAAAGCATTCAGCCATTTTTATAGTCGCTAAATTGCTTTCAATTGTATTCTCAGATTTGACATAAATCTGGCAACGAATTCTGTGTTGATATTGCTTTGGACGTTGTTAAACATTTACTTTGTCAGTTTGACAAGATATACCATATATGTGTAGTAGTTACAGGTTGATGCCACCTGTAGATTATGCTGTATCATAGTGGTAACAACGTGAATAAACACACAGAAAAACACACACACACAACACACAACCCAACACACACACACACAAAACAACACACACCCGCATCGCACATTCGATGGGTCTCTCTCCCTACTCTCCCCCTCTCTGTCTCTCTTTCATATTGGACTTTTTTATTATTGTTGTTAAAATTAATTGGCTTTTTGTTTAAAAACATGCCTTTTCGCACGAGCAACATTTTGTAAGTACATATTTGCCATTCTCTGGTATAAATTTGAAGAAATTGAGGTAGCTTTGTCTAATTATAAAATCACTACAGCGTGGCGTAACCAGAAGGGGCAGAGGAGCCCCCTCAAACTCCTTTACCCTACTCCCCCCCCCCCCCCTGGAGCAGTATAGCAGTATAATGTGATGTGATTACTTTTGCAAAATGTGCTTTCTTAAGTTTGATGGCCCAAAATTATAATGTTGTTCCCGCCTGCACCCATGCAATGTTGGTTAGGCCAAAAAGAAAACTGTTGTTTGTCCAATAAGAGGCTCCCAAATGCAGGTTGGGTAGGAGGAGATTTTTTTTTAAGATTTGGACTTGACTCAATTTAAAGAATGTAATAAATCTTTTATTTCAATGGGCAGCGATTCAAAAAACTCGACCCCTTGCGTAATGGCAACAGGTCACATAGACCTTGGGCCAGATAGGTTGGGGTCGGTTACCCGCAGAGAGTGGCAACGCGCGTGTGGCTATCAACGTACTCTAGAAACATCATATATAAATAATTTTGCATGATAGACATTCCAAGGTAGGAGCTTAAGCATGCTAATTTGCAATAACAAAAATTGGCCGCAATGAAATTGCATCAAAGAGTTTTAGCCAATGTTGTCTTTAGAAGGGGAAAATCTTTTAGTGGAATAAATGTTAACATGAGGTGTTTAACACAAAATGGAAACCCCAGAAACTCAAAATCCATAACATTCTAAATTAAAACCTAATCTGCATAAATCCAAAAATGGCAGCATTTCAAAATTGAGCCTATTGACTTAACAGTCAATGTTCAAGGTATCACAGGGATGAAAGAACTTTAAAGGGTGCAATTACACTCTTGTACTGATATAACTATTAAATCATGTCTTTATACAAGACGTCGAAGGTGGGAAAACCTGGAAGACATGCTAAATTGCATAAAGAAAATGGCCGCCTTTGAAATTCGTCATAAATTGATTTCTGGCCATATCCTGTCTTGTCGAAGAAATCCTTGTTAGTCGAAATATGCTAACACAAGGTGTTTGATACATGGACAACCACAAGAACTCAAATCCATGCATTTTATAAATAAACCGAATTTGCAGAAAATCCAAAATGGCCGCCATTTTCGTAAATTTTGAGCACAAGTTGACTTAACAGTCATTGGTCAAGGAATCACATGGATGCCATCTTACACTTAAGTCTCCAATACACTATGAATCACTATTAGTATAATCATGTGTGTATGCAGGAATCAAGGGGACAACTTGAGCATGCTACTTTGCAAAAAGAAATTGGCTTGCCATGGAAATGCGCCTATAACTAGTTGCGGCCATATGTCCTGCCTCATAGAAGAAATTATTTAGGTACAAAATCCCCAAAAACTGCTAAGGTTAGTAAGCTGGTATAAAACACAACCAAATGATTTTATAAATCTAATTTGCTTATCCCAATGGTCGCCTGTGCCAAATTAGATTTACTTGCGTGCTTTTTGAATTGTAGCCCCTTTGAATCATGTGTTAATGTATTATTAGTGTTTAATGTATTACACGAGGCATAAATTGTGTCTTTAATATATACATATAAAGTGCATATAGAATATTGGGGATCCATTCTGTATACACTGTGTTTCACCCCCCTGTAGTATTTAATCAATTAGTAGAAGATAGGACATTTGGTTCATAAATAACATGTATTTTACCAAGCATTATAATAACTATTCACCAATGCACAAAGTTCTTCATTAAAAGTATAGCCATTATCAGTCATCTGTAGTTTTGCCTCCTTAATCTCTCATCGTCCCCATTAATAACCAGAATGTACAATGTAAGGACCCCACCTTTCATGTTTTACATGTCGATACACAGTAGGCATCTTGCACACTCTTGGGCAATTATGGCAGGGTAAGAACTCTAAAAAAACGGCTGCTGCAGGTTGCCATTCATCCACTTGATGATCAAATTACCATCAGAACGTACAATCCATCCATTGCCATTGGGACTTGAAGTGTCTGGAGAGGCTTCACTGGCACCATATAGTTTGCCCATCTGCATGAAGGGTAATAGGCAGTCCTCACCTAGAGGAAGCGCCAGAATCAATTTGGCTTTCTTGGCTCTAAACAATTAGTAACGCATGTTGTTCCATCGGTGATGGGTGACCTAGCCACATACTACAAAAACATCAACTCTTTGAATTGCAAAGAAGTTTCTCAGCCAGTTAGCCAAACAGAGAGAGAGGAGAGAGTGAGAGAAAGGAGAGAGGGAGAGAGAGAGAAAGAGATAGATGTCACTGAGAGATTTGTGCTGGGCCTCGGAGGAAGTACGCCTCTAAAAGGACTCGCAGAGAGACCGACACACCCCGTTTTCTGCACTCTGCACCCAAGTTTGAATCAGTTGAAAGTCTGATCCTCAGCTGGCCTTCAACAATGACATTAGATGCAATATGTGTTGTGAAGTGTGGAATCAAAACAAGACAAGGTACATCTAGGTAAAGGCAATGCATTCATATA
The DNA here is from genome assembly GCA_023653785.1 of Ophioderma brevispina. NCBI lineage: Eukaryota > Metazoa > Echinodermata > Ophiuroidea > Amphilepidida > Ophiodermatidae > Ophioderma > Ophioderma brevispina. The sequence goes on along the minus strand of JAMKCH010010331.1, from coordinate 47,180 downwards.
CAGTAATTGAGAGACTCTGTCAGAGTCATTGCTGCAAATTGAAACGTGCTGGCAAAAGTCCTCAACCCCGTTTACAAAACTTCAAAAGTTCACAGTAGTGAACTAGATAACCCATCAAAGACGTGAGACAACTGCCAGCTTCCCCATTGAGAACGTCTGACCCTTCATGCAGAGAGATGTGCCATGTCTGTTGTTCGTTCCACAACCAAAGGTGGTCCTGGAATGCTTCCAGGTAGCCCACTTCTGCAAGAAACCTTAGATTCGGCTATCTAGTATCATCTGTTGAAACAATCGCAATTCAGTCCATTGGAGTAAGCGCCAGGTGGAAGATTGCTCATCACGTTACAATACCAATAGATTGTACTTGGTTGATAGCAAGTCTTGCCTTTCACAATGACAACTTCTTAAGAGTCCTTAGCGACTGATCAAGAGGTTGGACTGGGCTTAAGAAACTCTCTTTAGAATTAAGGTGGGTGGCAGCTGGTCTCGGTCCAGACATGAGGGCTTCACATTAGATACTTGGCAGCAATGCTCTTGCATGCTCGCATACACTACTGAACAGAGGTCCAATGGGGCAATTCATGCTAAAATGTATACGTTTACGTTGGTTTGGGATCGAAGACTTTATGCAAAAGCCGCAGAGGCATTAATGCCGGAGTCAAGTTTATGCCATGGGTTGATCTTCCCATACATGCCATTGTGGCTCCAACAATGGGCAGGACCAAATGAGATGTTCCATTGTTGTGGGCTGTTCCACAACACAGGTGTGTCCTTGATCTGTTCCAGGTAGCTCACTAGAAAGGGAACCCTTAGATCGGCCACTTCTTGTTCTCAATCTGTAGAAACATCACCATTCAGCCCTTGAGGAGTAAACTCCAGGTGGAAGATGCTCCCCAGGTTCAATAACCAGTAGATGTTACTCCCATGTAAACTGCTTAAGACTGATTCAAGATGGGTACTTTGCTCAAACTCCCCCCCTGTCTGGATTTTAAGGCGGTTGGCAGCAGGTCGCTGTCCGGACATATGTGCTTCAACATTTCGATACTTGCAGTCTACGCTCTTGCATGCTCTCTACACTACTGTTTGTGGATGCAATTCCTGCTAGGATGCATAACTTCTCCGTGATGTTATTGCGTGACATACTTTACTCTTCGGTCTTCTTGATGTGGTCTTAAGAAAGAGTGCGGTCCCAACTCATAGGTAGAGAGGGTTTTCGCAGTGCTCCAGGGGTTTCCAGACGGGTTACTTTCAGCTGGACGTTTTGGCTTCACGGTTGCTAAGATGGAAAGCACACACACAGAGAAACCCGTGTATTGGAGGATGGATTTCACGTAGGTGGTTTTCCTAGTAGTAAAGAGTGAGTTCATGAGTTCATCCAAAGCTTTGGAGGCTCTCTTCAACAAGTGTGAAGTCTGAATCTTTTACGTTAATTCCAAGATCGTCTGCCATATATAAACGTCAGTTCCTGCACCCTAGGTTGGTCGGTTATGATAGATGTTGGACAGGCGAGGTGCGAGCCACTCCCTGGTCCCTTGTGTAGTCCATTATTGAGCCTATTTCATCAGCTCTTCTTCGCTCCTAGCTGAAAAAAAGAACATCCTGTTGCAAGTTAACCAAACAGCTATATGGTGCGTAGTCTTCAAGAGGACTAGAGTGGCAACTATTGTAAATGAAGAACGTTTGTGAGTTGGTCAATAGTTATGTATAAGCGGTATGTTATTATTGTTTTACTAGATAAAGATGCTATCGATTGCTAATGACTGGCAAAATGGTAATTCATTGGGGCAAAATGTGTCATAAAATATTGGAAATAACTACTGAACACACTATAATATGCACGAATGGATCATCAGGAGCTCTGTACAAAAATAAGTGGTTTAAAAACTATATAAAGTAGGTATAGTATATTTATTGTCAGATCTAGGAGCAATTTCCATAAACCCAAGAAAGGTCCCTCTATGATTTTTTTGTCCGGGTGGTTGTAAAGGTCGTTAGGGATACAGAACATATGAATTCAAGCGCAATAGATTAACACTTAACTGCCCATGATTGAAACTGGCCACCATTTAAAAAGCAACATAATGCTGAAATGTTTGGGTAAAACATGGGCGGTTATTAGATATATGGAAATAAGGTTTATTAAAATAGATGGCAATGAAATTCATTTTGATTGTTTTTATCAACACCTCATTTTAGCAGTTTTGACCCTAAAATAATTCTTCAACGAGTCGGGAAAAACAAATATAGCCTAACTAGTTATGGCGCAATTTCAATGGCCGCCATTTTGTTTATTCAAATTTGTTTACTTTCGTAAGTTGTCACCTGAAGTCTTGCATACATATATGTTTATATTTATATTTTGAGCAATAAGTGTCAATTTATCTTTAAATAGTGTAAAGTTCATCATATGATACCTTCTGAATGTTGAAGTCAATATTCTCAAATTTACGAAAATGGCGGCCATTTTGGATTTTGATGCAAATTAGGTTTTAATTAAGATGTTATATATTTGACTTCTGGTGGTTCTCCATTAGCAAACATCTCATGTTCATTTTTTTTAAAAACCAAATTGGGTCCTTCTACAAGACACGGTATGGCGAAACCAGTTATGGAGCACTTGAACGGCGGCCATTTTGTTTTATGGCAAATTACCAGGCTTCAGCTACTACTTTGGAACGTCTATCATGCAGACATTAATTTAATTTGAAGTGGTTCTAAAATGTAGTAGTTAGCTCTCGTTTTGCCACCTATATGGTCACCCATATGCAAATATCACCTCGGGGCACAAGCAACTAACTGCCGATTTTTGATGCTGATGATTCCCATAGGCTGTGGCCGCCAATGCCCGCAGATGTAAACTTGCACAAAAAGTGCGTCCTATTTTACCTGAAGAGAGTACAGGAGACTGGAATGGTAACCGATAGTTAGGAAATAGCATGTGCATTTTGAATGTTAATCCTTCACTTATAAGTCCAGAAAAACTCCAATGGAATGACCTATAGGCTGTGCCTAAAACTAAAGCCATATTGATTGAAGTTTGTTTTCACCTCCAACAAAACTAAGATTTGTTGAGGAATTTTGTGCGCCGTAATTTCTCAGTTGAAATGATGACCAATATGTGGCTAAGCATCGGCAAGGCATCCTGATGAGTAGACGGCCCATGGTGTGTTAGAGCATTTGTGACTCCTTGTTTTACTTCCACATCATGCCATTCGACCTACAATCTATATTACAGTCGGCCATTTTGAGAGTTGTCAGGCGGATTGAGGTGTTAGTTTGTTGTTCTGGGTACTTCCATCATCATTGCTGATTTTTTTATTATGTAATTTAAATATGTATTTAGTAATTTGATAAGTTGTGTAAGATTAATTGTCTATTTTAACTCAATCAGCATATACCCTCTGGTCCGAGATTATCCGAACTGACTCACAAACTTCCTTGCAGGGTGGACTAATTGCCTGGTCAGCAGATATCTCACCTAACCCTGGATACCATTGGCCGTGGTGAACTAATTGTGCAACAATGTGTTTTTAAAATTTCAATTTAGTAATATTTGTGTGCGCTGATCAAGAACTGCAGCACCCGCACTCTGTTGTGCTCATAGTCTAATATCACTAAATTGCTTGTGAACTTCTTGTTATATTGTATTCTTTTGTTGATCATCAATTTGCTACCATGGGTGCTTTTCATTTCGGTGTAAGCCGTGGGGCAAGCACAACAAACGTAGGATTGCTACGAGACTTCATCAAAAATCAACAGTGTCTAATCAGGGTAACACAATAGATAAAAGTAACTTAATTAAGGTAACAAATAGTTACAATCTTAACCAAATGAAGTACGCTTTGCTACCTGGAATGCCTGGTCTATCAAGGCAAAAAACAAATCCACTGCATTTTGTGACCTTCGTCATCATCAATCAGTTGGATCTCTTTGCCATCCACGAATGCTTGCTTGACGGGAGATAGCATAGATGAAATGTAGCCATTGCTGATATCCAGATCCTTACCTAATTTAAACCCGTCCATCATAGAAGAAGTGGAGGTACAGCTATTCTCGGTAGGGATGGTCTCCATGTAAGGATTAACGAGACCTGCGAGTTTTAATTCTCATGGAATATATTGAAATGTCAGCAATATCATCACCTTCTAACCTCCTTCCAACTTATTCTGATCTACAAACTCAAGTCTGACCAAGAAAAATAAATTCACCTCATCAATGTTTCTAGGTGAATTCTCCTCTCTTCTTGCTACTTGACAGTTGGTAATGGCCATTTGCTCCTAACTGGAACTTAAATGTACATGTTGACTTTGCTGATGACCGTGAGGCTCAATCCTTCTCAATATTCTAGATCTGCATGATTTGAAACAACTAGTTGTTGGCCAAACTCACATCGGGAACCCCACTCTGGATCTACTACTAAAACTTGAAGCACAAGACAATTTTGTGAGGCCATATTTGTCACTCATAGTCACTTGCCTTCTGACCACTACGCTGTCATGTGCTTCATCAAAATCAAACCGACTGAACCGTGCATTAAACATGTCAGACTCGGAAAATCGCAACATCAAAAGAGACCTCTTTCGCTCTGATATACTATCTGCATGTTTGTTTTCCTTCAACGCTGATGTGATCGCTAGTTATGAATAAATAAATCTCTATGCTAAGAAACTTGATGAACATGCTCCACTCGTAAATCTGTCTGTAGTTCTGCGCCCTCATGCACCTTGGTACCATGATTGTTCTTCGTGCTGAGATAAGAAACGGCCGGTTTCGGCTGGAGCGCAGAGTTTCACAGACTGGGCTCACAGTATGCAAAGAGACTTACAAAAGATCAGTGCTCTAAAAACAACTCCCTTCTTTCTAAGCCAAAGACTGATTAGCATAACAACCAGATTACTACATGTGATCACGGGACCTTTTCCGTGTATTCAGTAAGTTAACTTCTAACTTCTTTCTCCCAGAGTGGGAACACCGCCTAAACCCACCTGCCTCAATGAATGTCCAAAAGATCTTGCTGACAGTTTTGCAGAATTTTCTACAAGCAGATCAAGAAGCTGCGAACAGTCTAACATGAGACTAACTTACTACTGCCCTCATGTCCGTGGGAACTAACAGAATCATTCCAAGCACCTTCATCTACTTTTCTACATTGTCCGAGAGATGTCTTGAAATCCACCAATCAGCATCGATCACGTCCTGCACCTTAGACCCTTTTTTAATACCAGCTGGTCTCTTAAAACTATGTCTTGATGATCTGTTACCAGTCATAACAAGATTGCCAACTCTTCCTGTCTTCGACGTATTTCCCCATCTCTCAAGCATGCACTGTCATCCGCTGCCTGAGAATCTGGCTCGGACACAGCCATCCTCTCAAATTATCGTCCCATATCCTAATCGAATCTTCCATTTCCCGGAAAGGTGATTGAAAGAGTAGGCATTGAATCAGTTGCAGACTTACCTCATCGATATGAAAATATCTCCATGCTCCGATGCATTCGGCATACCGGCAAAATCACAGTACTGAGACTGCTCCGGTTACGGGTGCAGAATGACATCTTTACTGCTCTTGACAAACAAAAAGAGGCTGGTACTATTGTTATGGACTTCATGGCCGCCTTCGAACACCATATACCACAACAGCTCCTAGCCCTTCTAAAACTGAACGGTATGGGATTTAAAACTAGGAAAAGCATTAAGTGGGGTTCTCGTCATACCTAGATTGCCGAACGAACTCAATCTCTATCATCAGAGGTTGCTTCGTTCGTCGGAGATCTGTGGCGGTAGATTGTGGAGTCCCACAGGGCTCGGTTACTGGAACCGTTGACTTCATCTTGGTTCAGTGCCCCACTACAGGGTATCATCACTGCCCACGGAATTCAATTTGTTGTTTTATGCTGATGACACCCCCAGCTCTACCTGACTTCCACCCTCGGGATCGTGTAGCAGCCATAAAAAGTTGAAACATTCATGCATACATCAGATCCTGGTGTAAATCCAACAAGCTGATATTTATTAAATGACAAGAAGACGGAGATGTTGTACGTACTTTCGCTCTCATTTTGCCAGATCGCTATCAACTCTCAGCCATCTATGATCATTGGGCAATTCTGTACTAGTATACACTCCGTCAGCTGAAGAAGGCACGGAAAACCTTGGTGTCATCTTAGACTCATCACTAAGAATAACAAATCATGTTAACAGCTTATGCAAAGGCGCTTGGCTCTCATAGGAAAATTGGGAAGTTTCGACAGTACCTTGAAGAAAATCTACACAGATTTGTCCACGCCTTTGTTACATCTAGGCTGGATTCCTGCAATTTCTTGCTTTATGGCCTTCCAGAAAGAGAATTGACCAAGGTTCAGGGAGTTCACAAAATGCAGCTGCCCGTCTTGTCCTTAAAAGCCGTCGACGAGACCATATCACACACACCACAACCAGCTCTCTACCTACCAACTACATTTGCTTCCATTAAAAGCGGGCAGTTTTTAAGATTCTACTTCTCTCTTCACCTATCAGAAGGCCAATCCACATTGCATGTTCAACCTTGCCTATATCCTGACTCATCCAGCGTACTCACCACCGATAACCTTGAGAGCATCTTCTTGCTAGCTTCTTTCTTGCTCTCAGCTGGTAAATCTGCACTCATCAACAAAGTTTGTGGTGATAGATGTTTTGCTTACGCAGCAGCACATTGTGGAATAAACTCCCTAATAGTATCCGCTTAGCTCATCAGCAACTATTTTCAGCAACTTCTGAAGACATTCCCTATTTCAACAAACTTTTGGCTCCTGATACGTATCCGTTTCTGATTCCGTCCAATCACTAATTATAATTCTGTGATTTTGTTTCTCTTCTTTTTCTTATTCTCTACCTTCATCATCCGGTTCCCTAGGATAGTTGTTTTCATCAGTTAGGCAGGGTTAGAGGCATCTGCACCGAAAGATTCAGACTTACCGATTTCGCTGTGGGGTACATACACACAGATCCCCCTCACATCTGACGATTCCAGTGTATCCCCATATGTTCTAGTAGGGGAGGCAACTGGGTGTCTTTCTCTTCTATCTGTTAGTCCCAATATATATATTTTTGAATTTTCCACTTAAATTTAAAGTTTTTTGAAATTTTGTATAATTGAAGTATATCATTTTTGGTTTTTTTAAGCCATTACCAATGAACTTAGTGGATACAGTGCAAACAAAAAATGTTTTGTTTTAACATTAGAATTTTATCTATTTTGTAGTTGTCGTAATTGATATTTTGTATCTTGCTCCCTTTGATATTTTGTATATTGCTCACTGCAGAGGCCTCTAGGCTCTATATCAAGATTGTTTATTATTCTTAATTATTATTTAAAAATTAATAGCCACCATTTTCGATGAGTCACCGTATTAGTTAGTGTTAGTATGACGTTGAACCGGGGATGACGTAGGCGACCCAGCGCCCACGTACTACCGTCGATCCCTGAGTCCCACATATTCATGCAGTGAAAGGGGGATTTTTTATAACGTTCGGTTTACGTTCAAACTACAGACGGCTGTTAAAATCTTTGAAAACGAAATAAAAATGATATTTTTTCCTAACAATATTCATCATCACCTTATAAACTGTTTGAAGGGAATCAATTGCAAAATAATGTTTTATATTAATTGTAATATTGAACACATTTCTAACTCGGCAATATACAATTCTCGATGGAACCACAATTATACGGTGGACTAAATTAACTAATAGATTCATGCCATTTGTAAATTCATGGATCTAATACGCAAACGATAAAAAACAACACAAATAATAATGTTGGAACTGAAGTTTTCCCAAGACTCTGAAAACACCCACATAAACACATGTGTAAGCAGTAACATTTCCTAGTTTGATTTTGTTTTGTAAATTAATTTTATAACAAAAAATTGCTGTTTGGGGGTCACATCGTAAAACCAAAATAATGCAAATACCACACCTCTGGTTGGGCGGCCAAGTACCACGGTCGGTCGGCCTGAGGACAACAAACAATTTTTTTGGCCTTAAGGCACTGCCCCAACAATCTGCCCATCTTCGCCATTGTTGTTTGAAAAACCGACTGATATGTCCAAGCCGAAGCCCCTCTAGTCTAGCCTAGTTTTGGCGTCGGTAGTGGTTTCCGAGGCGGCCACTGGTTTTTCCATACACAAATAACACATCTCAGACGAAAGCGAGTTTGCTTTTTTGCAATTAGTTTTATTACTACATCACCATCTCATTCTTGAGCCCAAAATATAGTCGGCGTAGACTTTACAATCAGACTTAAGCTTACGGTCTGATGTACTCACAAACTGGACTGATTCTTCTCAAAATATCTTGCTCTTTTATACTAATCAAACTTCATAATCCTTCCCCTTCATATTATTTTTAACCAATCAGAAAGTTACATCTCATAAGGTTCCGGACTTTTCTTAGCCAATCGGAAACGTCCAAAATGACTAAAACTTCTTGGAAATGTGGGTGCATCCCCAGATAGTTGGGAGGATGTTGAGGATACTTTTGGTCTAAGTTTGATGATTTATTATACACAATTTTGACAAGTTATTTCCCTTCAAATTAATTATTCACCCACATCATACTGCACTGGTATAAAGACTTCCAAAAGATGGTACCAAGAAACTAGGATACTGTATGATGTCATTGGTGGGTGATACTAGGAAATCAATTAAATCTTTGATGTCATCTGTAACTTTTAATTATATTGGAATTCAACAAACATCTCTGAATTTTGTGGGAACATGAACTTTCCCTTACTTTGTTTAAAACAATCATTATTATATAGAAGCAGCTATGTCACACTAGTTATGATAGTTATCTGCCGTGTTTAGTGCCTGACACTATCCAATTTCATTTAGTGTCGCTGATTAACCTATATTTGGTACACTTACCTGAAGTTAGGCAATAATTGGTCTCCCTGCCGTACGCTAGGAATGCCGACACTAAACGCAACACGGCTTGAATACACGCCTGCTATTGGAACCTGTAGTTGCATGTCACGTGGTGCTTTATAAATGTGCTCTTTAGGGGTTATGCTCAGTTTATATCAATAAATAGTTTCTTTCCCGCTCCAAAATCTACTTATTTCAAAATCATGGTCTGCTGCAGTAACCACTGAATGCGCAGTGGTTAGAAAAACCTTCATTTGCATGTAGTGGCGGGTTGTAGTTGATGGAAAAATGCAAATAGGATCCTGGTTTTGAATCTCGACGCATTTTTGGCAGCTAATTTCCTGTTTTACTCGTCGATATCCGACCCCCCCAACATCAGCAGCTAATCTGATAACCAGTTAATCGATAAAACTTCTTGATTTTACATGGTTTTATCCAAAAGTTGTTTCCTTTTTCCCCATATTTACCTCATTAAATCTATTGTACCCTCTTGAACATCACAATATCATATTATTACCCTGAAACGTAATGAATCTTCAAACCCACGTGACAATAAGCCAGACGATTGAAAAGAATTTTGGCAGCCATTCCTACCCCAACTTCAGTCTAGACTGATCTCAACATAAGAAAAGATTTTAAACTTTAGAACTCTGTGAATCACAGAACCAAGAATTAATAACAATTTCATTTTTTTCTTTACTTGAGAAAAGAATCTTACCACAAAGTACTTGATTTCAACATGCCAGAGAAAAAGTGGAATTCACTAGTGCATATTGACATTAATGCAAGGTGATTGTTTACAATCACATATCATTCAGAAACGCTACTATAGATGGGGGATTTTCCAGCTTGGTTGCAAATCAAAGATTGCCAATTCACAGTATAGTTTCCAATGATGACTTCATTAACTTTTTCTATTGATAAAAAGATCAAAGAGATTTATTCCTGATGAATGTTGTAATAGCTATTTTAGTATTCCGGAACTCGAGTTGTGAAATATTATATGAAGAGATATTGCAATTTTAAAAAAACTTTGGCATCGAATTGATCTCCAGAGGTGGTAGATTGGAGCTGTATCAGTGCTGACATTTTGGATCCACGGCAGCTTGCAAGCTATATAGTTCGTCATCCTGAAAGTGGACATATTTGCGACAGACATTGACATTTGGCGGTAACACTTGGATTTTGTACTGCGGAATATTTAGGTTGAGGATACCCGTCGTCTTGAAAGACACTATCCGCGGTCCACCCGAAAGAGTCAAAATATTTTAAATTTGCAAGAATAGCTTTAAAAGTAAAGAATAAGTCTGTAGAATTCTCATAAGTTATTTTTTCCAAGTGAAAAATTGACAGAAAAGGAAGAAAACAGCAGTGTCCAAAGATATGGATATCCATTCAATTACGTGTTGTAGTAAGCGTCCTTACGGAAGTAATGACTGCAATATCCGGTTCTACAACTTGTGGGGTATGTTAGGGTACCTAAACTTGTTACAAACATGCAAAAATCTGATCTTTGATGATTTTTTTGAGCAAATCACTGATAGTGCCTTTGAACTGCTGGACAAAGTTGTCGTCAGGACTGCTCCGAAGAAGATCCCCATGGAATATAATCGTACGTGGATTTAAATAACCCTGCAACCTGTCATTTTGGAGTCTTCACTGTGAGGACATATCATCGTTGAACTGCAACGCTTCTTTTAATCTGGACCTTAGTCACCACGTCAGAATGGACATTTATAGAAATCAGGATACTGAACTGGCGGCATTTAAAGGCAATACGAAAAAACACGAAACATCCCTATGCTCCTCCTATTATTAACTTGATTTCCAAGAGAAAGAAGTTTTTTTCGCTGATTGAGCAAAATGGACATTATTCAAATTTCAAGTGTATATGTGTGTGTGTTTGCGTATCTTCGGTTTTCTCTCGCGCTCACGCACCCACATAAAACAGTAATTTGATTAGGGCACCTTGTCCGAGGGACTTTTTGTCCGAGGAATATTCTAATGAAATAGATGATCCCAAGTCTTACTCAAAACTATACTTAATTCATCTGATATGATATCACATACATTCATCCCGAGGTGATTAAATTCAATAATGTGGAGGGACCATGCTAAATCCAACTTCAAGTTAAATTCCAAGTTGGCGATACAAGTTGGTATTATTTTAGTGTACTACTACAACAATAGCTTATTGATGAGTCTGAGCGTTTGCGTGGAAACTTATTTAATTGATCTTCACATTTGCATTGAAAGTATAAGTTGTATTTCATGATAGGTAAGTAAGTTAAATGGACAGAAAAGTAATCTAAGATAATCCCACGTGACATGCGCATAGGGTATTAAGGTAGTTCCATGTGTAGCTTTACCAAGAATCATCTATTATTGTGGCAACATAAGGCTATAGTCACAAAGTCTTAAAATTAAAGTGAATATAACATGCTACAAAATTGGCTAACTGCTATTGGGATGGAATGATTAGTGCATTGTCAAATAAGAGGCAGCTATATGGGGAATGCTTAATTACGCCCTAAACTTAAAGGTCCATGGTACGATCGCAGTGGTCCACATTTTGGTCCAAATTTTGGTATGAGAAGAAAGCTACTATTTTACTCATTTACCCTGTGAAGTTTTCGGGCTATTTGCTTTTGATGTTATGAGCGAAAATATGACCCATTTTGGTCGACCAATACTAATTTTACAGAGTATGGGGATTACAAAATCACATTTTTAGCTCTCACTTCAAAATGAGTTGAAATATCGGCGCGAAACTTTATAGATGGGTTTTGGGGTGAAGGCCATTCTATCAAGATGAAACATTTATAGACTTAAATCGGGTCCTCCCCCTTTAACGCCCTCTTATTAAAAAATAAGAAGCATAACACGCACAGTAGACCCTAATAACCTCCTCGAACCCGATTAGTGATAGACATAGCAACAAAAGACGCAAACATAAAAAGTATTCCGAAAACTTTACGTTACAACAATGATATTTAATAATAATAATAATAATAATGTCGACATTTATATAGCGCGTTTTCCACAGGATACAAAGCGCTGTTGCCTTTTATTATTACGCTGCCTTCTGGAAATCGTACCAATCATTTCGCTTCACCAATAGGCCCGGCAGCCGGCCAGCGCACATGCCTATCAGCACTTAGATTGTAATATTCCCCATATTCTAAACCGACTCAATGACAATAATTGATCAAATCTTTCCTGAAATATCACAGTCTCAAAAACTACAATCCAAATTTTCTAAAAAACATCGGATTCTTCGAAAACTCCGCTACACCCTTCCAAAACACATCTATCTCCACATACAACACTTTAATACTACCGTACCTATCTTATAGTAATATAGCTTGGGCAAATACAACTTCACACTTGATACAGCACTGGGCCTGACTTCTCCAAATTCGAATAAATTGGACAATATATTCAAACTCCAAAAGCGAGCCATACTCATCATAATAACACCGAATACACATCCACACTAAATCTATGTTCCACAATCTTAAAACACTTATGCCCGTATTCCAAAAAGGTGTTTAGCGCGATTTTAAGCTAAGTCGAAACACGTTTTATATGTGAAATAACGTACAGCTTAAGTAAACGCAATCCCAGAAAGGAGTTTAAAGTTAAATGTATTTTAATTCGCCAAAATGAGTCGAAATTTAAACTAGGTACGGGGGCTAGTTTAAGAAGTGTTTTAGTGTGTGTTTTCGTCATACACGGGTTCATTGCCTGTCCATTTAACAACACATGTGCATCTCCGTTCTCGCTCAGTGCGTGTAGCACCTTAAACGCTACGGAAAGCCACGATACACTTTTTCGCTCAACCATTAAATACAATAGGGCCTTTCATACACTCAAGTTAGCGTCTTTACTAACAACGTGTTACTTGTGTTTAAAGTTTCCGTTTAAGTAAGCAAATGGTTAAAAATATTTAAACGCGCTTTGCTTAAACTCAATTTTAATTACGGCGATTTAAGCTAAAATTGCGTTTAGCTAAACAAGTTTCTGGAATACGGGCCTTAACATTTATATTTTAACAAACTACAAACAGCGATTTTCATGTTTCGTTACAACTCAAACACCCTCCCAAACTCATTTTCAAATAATTTCTCTAAATCATAGTGATATACCACATATACAACCACCAGAATGCGAACCAATACATTACAACAACACCCTCACTAAACAATAATAATAATATAACCCGCATTTATTAAGCGCATTGTGGAACAAGGTTCCCTCTATGCGCTTTACAATTTTAAAGAGATACAAAGCAAACCATATACAATCTTAAGAAAAAGAACAGACCGGCTGTCTTATACAAAGTACATACAAAACCTATATTTAAAAACAGCATATACATGCATATGGTACAATGCTGATCATATTTCCATACAACAAATTAAGAATAGTCATGACACTTAATAATTAAGGATACATCAAAATGACTGGTTAAAAACCTACAATGTAAACAAATATGTTTTCCCTAATGATTTAAAACAAACCACGGATTCGCAGATTTAATGTGCCTGTGCAGTTCATTCATAATGCTGTGTACTGCAGCAGCAAAAGCGCGTTTACCATATGTTGTGGAGTCTGAATAGGGGAAAGTAAGTATTTGCCCCAGACCGTAAAAAAAGAGAAAGAAAAGAAGGGAAGAGAACAGTGTAAGGTTTGTAAACCTTCATTAATCGGAGATTTGTAATTTGGAGCAAGTCCGTTTAAAGACTTTAGGTTAATAGTCAGAGCTTGAACATAATGCGCTTCTTAACAGGCAGCCAATGAAGTTTGATCACATAACATGTGATATATGATCATGTTTTCTCACACGTGCAATAATCCTGGCAGCTGTATTTTGCACTTGCTGAAGTTAGCAATCTCATAGTCTGGGAGTCCATATAGGAAGACTATTACAATAGTCCAATCGTGAACTAATGAAGGCGTGTACCAACCTTTCAGCAGATGACTTATCAGAATATTTTCGAACTTGACCTATCTTACGAAGGGCAAAGTTTGCAGCTCTGCAGACATTGTTCACGTGAGTTGACATACACAGCTTGTTTATCCAGGATCACTCCAAGATTTCGTGCCGATGTAACCGCTTGACTGATTCGTAAGCAATATGTAATGATTTACAGGAAAATTCTTTCAAAAACTTGGAAGTGATGTGAAGGATTTCAGTCTTACTGCTGTTGATTTCAACATATTGGTGGTCATCCATGTTTTAACGTCGTGGATGCAACGCTCAGTTGATCAACGGCTGTGGAAGACTCGAAGCGATTGAAGACCATGTAAAGCTGAGTGTCTCGGCGAAAACCATAAGGTCCACACCATGAGCTTTAATGATATCCTCCAACACAGCAGTATACATGACGAAACACAGCGGGCCAAGTACTGACCCCTGTGGAACACCATCAATCAGCTCCCAAAATTCTGAATGCACACCATTATGACAACAGACTGAGAGCGCATGTCAAGATAAGACTGAAACCAACGAAGGACCGTTCCTGTAATGCCATAGCGATTCTTAAGTCTCTGTAGCAGGATGGTATGGTTGATAGTGTCAAAAGCTGCAGTCATATCTAATAAGCGAGCCACAACTCACCATGCGTATCAACGCACGAAGTTAAGTCATTTGTAACACGTACCAGAGCGGTTTCAGTTATGATGTTGCGGTAGGCCGATTGTCTAGAACCATGAAGACCGTTTGAGTCGAGATGTTGAGTCAGTTGTGAAGCAACACACCTCTTATACTTCTTAGAAATAAAAGAGAGGGTTGACACGGGTCTGTAGTTTCTTCAAAAAATCGGATCAAGACTACATTTTTTGATTAAAGGTGTCACATGAGCTTGTTTGAAGTTTTCTGGACAATCCCACTGTCAAGAGAATGGTAAACATTACTGCAAAATGATGGTAATAGTTCATTCAGACAAAACTTTTTTCAAAAGCCACGATGGTATGGGATCGAGTGAACAAGATGTAGACTTTGAGTCCATGATGGTCTTTTGTAGAGAATCGGGAGTCACTGGTTCCAAATCACAGAAAGGTGATACATCTGCTACAAACCTATTAAATTTCAGTTAAATATTCAGGCCCAAAATTTGGAATGCATTAAGTAATAGCATCATAAACTCGAACCATTAATTCCTTTAAACTAAAACCTAAAAAAATGAGCTGATTTATAAATATTCAAATTAGGTCTAAATTAAGTAATGGTTGGATCTAATTCAATCTGTCATTAAAAGTAATGTTTTTTATTCCTTTAACTGTAATACCCTCTTCCTTTTCATCTCATTCATCAATTCATGACTGGCTCACAACGGATATCATGCTCCCTTGCCTCTGATCTTGTTAAAACAATCTGACAATGTTCTCGTCTTGTCTTTCCCTATGTGTTTGTCTTGTCCTGTCCCGTCCTGTCCCGTCCCGTCCTGTCCAGTCCTATCCAATAATTTAAATTTTAAATATTATTTTATGTATGGTGGGGTCATGCTCAAAGTCCCCGGACTTATTATGGCCTCTCCTGCATTTGAGTTCATGTCATTACAAAACTCTGTACATTTTATTCATTAAAGATGTAATTATTTATTTCTTAAATATCTTTAAATATACAGGGTGTCCCAAATAAATGCAATCCTCAGTTTGTGCTATAATTTCAAACTTACTGAGAATTATTCATTTTTTTATTGCAGATTCTGAATGCCGAACTAGTTTCGTACATCCTGTCCAATATTTGTCTGATACGGTTCACTAATTTTGAAAACAAAGGATATTATGTAACCTGCTGTCAAATTACCCCATTCCAAGTTTTGCCTTAGATCGCTGAAGCAGGTTCACCTTCAACAGTTGAATAAAATGTCTTTTAACTACAAACAAAAACTTCTGGTACTAATCCTGTCGTTTGTTTTAAAAAATAAAATACTAAAATATTTGTCATTATTGTTTTATCCACGGTCTTTTATCGTCTGTGCAGTGTTTTCCTCTACTCATACTTGGAATAGTAACTTGGCCAAACTTAAATGTTTTGGCCCGTATTCCAAAAAGATGTTTAGCGCGATTTTAAGCTAAGCGAACGTTTGTATGTGAGATAAACGTATCGCTTAAGTAAACGCAATTCCAGAAAGGAGTTTAAAGTTAAACGTAATTTTAACTTCGCCAAAATGCGTCGAAATTTAAACTAGGTACGGGGCTAGTTTAAGAAGTGTTTTAATGCGTACTTTCGTCAAGTGTACGGCTCATTGCACTGTCCACTTGACAACAGCAATGTGCATATCATTCTCGCCCAGTTCGTGTAGCACCTTAAACGCTAAGGAAAGCCATGATACACTTTGTGCGCTCGACCATTAAAACACAATAGGGCCTTTTATACATTCACATTAGCGTATTTAATAACAACGATGTTACTTGTGTTTAAAGTTCCGTTTAAGTAAACAAATGGTTAAAAATATTTAAACGCGTTTTGCTTAAACGCAATTTTAAATTACGGCGATTTTAAGCTAAAATTGCGTTTAGCTAAACAAGTTTCTGGAATACGGGCCTTTATCTTCAGTGTGTCTGATAAATCCACGTGAATATTGCAAATTGCAGCGGAGAGATCAAATACCAAATGAATTAAATACCAAATGAATGGAGATGGTATGAATGGATTTTGAAGACATTCTAGTTATAATATGGACCATTTGATAGAAACAACAAACAACACAAATAATCCACTGAAAATTGAACTTGAGTTGCATAAAAAGACAATGTCAGATGTCATTTTTAATAGAGAACGTTTCCCTTATTTGTCAAGACATGTTGGCTTTAAATGTTTAGACCCGTTTTCCAAAAAGGCGATTTTAAGCTAAGCGAACGTTTATATATCGTTTAAGTAAACGCAATTCCAGAAAGGAGTTTGAAGTTAAACGTAATTTTAACTTCGCCAAAATGCGTCGAAATTTAAACTATAGGTTCGGAGCTAGTTTAAGAAATATTTTAGTGTGTGTTTTCGTCAAGTGCACGGCTCATTGCACTGTCCAGTTGACAACAGCAATGGTGCATGTCATTCTCGGCCACTTCGTGTAGCACCTTAAACGCCACGGAAAGCCATAATACACTTTGTGCGCTCAACCATTAAAACACAATAGGGCCTTTTATATACTCAAGTTAGCGTCTTTAAATAAAGACGATGTTACTCGTGTTTAGAGCTTTTGTTTAAGCAAGCAAATAGTTAAATATATTTAAACGCGTTTTGCTTAAACGCAATTTTAAATTATGGCGATTTTAAGCTAAAATCGCGTTTAGCTAAACAAGTTTCTGGAATACGGGCCTCAATATTTAATTCACAAGGTTATGCTGGATTAATTGAACCAAACTTAAGTGGTAAGGATAAAGAGACAGGAGAAGAGAGATAAAAACCTACGCACTTTAGCATGTCTTGATTGTGTATTCATCAGTCAAACTTGGAACGGCTTAAATTGTGCTTACTTACGTGATCGCCTTTGTTCTAAAAATCAGTGAAGCAAATCAGATGACATTTGAACAGTAGATGAGAAAAAGAATAGGCTTTAGGCCTACAAATTCACACAGATTTGTCAGACACACAGGAGATAAAACAATTAAGTTTGGCCAAGTAGCTAAGTTACTGTTCTAAATATGAGTAGAGGAAAATACTGTAGGGCCTACAGACGATAAAAGACCGCGAATAAAACAATAACTACAAATATTTTTAACGAATTACTTTAAAAAAAAAAAGGCAGGATTAGTACCAGGAGACAATTTATTCAACTTTTCAAGATGAACCTGCTTAACGAGCTAAAGGCAAACTTGGAACGGGATAATTTGACAGCGGGTTACATAATAGCCTTTGTTTTCAAACTAGTGAACCGTATCAGACAAAAATTTGTCAGGATGTACGAAACTAGTTCGTCATTCAGAATCTGTTATAAAATGTGAATAATTCTCGGTAATTTGAAATTATAGCACCAACTCCGAGGATTGCATTTATTTTGGGACACTCTGTATCATATATATATATCATTATGAAATGTACTGACTGATATTAATCAAATTCCCATCAAACTTAAGGAGGGCAGTATTCTGGATCGGATTCTGATACTTGAATGCAAGTTGAAGTTGTTAGTATTTAGTAATTTAAGCCTACATAAAATCAAGACGCTACTTCTGAATATTCCAACAACATCCAGCGTCTATTCCCTTGATGGCGCCAAACTCGATAAAATCTGTCCAATTCAATACTTGGCTCCGCAGCAAGTACCTTAGCCCCATATAGAGGCAGAGCAAATAGCAATAGGGTCCTTATTTAGGGAGTTCGTTCATGCCCGACTACATCTAAGGTTTGACACCTTTTAGTAGTTAGTATGGACCCTCTACATCAATGCAAGGTAGTTAGTGGTGTCAAATTGTGGTATCACTTTTTCAATAGGGGTCAATTTAAGTTTACACAGGGGTCAAACTTTTAAATTACTCCAATCGTGTTGAAATGTATGTCATATTGTCCGTCTAGTCATAAGGATTACAAAAATGTATAGTTTGTACCATCTATGACCATTGGTTTTAGAGTTATTGGGTAAAAATGGCTAAAAGTGCAATACACAAATGTCATTTAAGTTTTTTTGGTGCTCTCAAAATATTACTCGCATTATTACCCCATCTATTTGGCAATTTTATACATTTAACAAAACATGCCTCCTACCGGCGGCCATCTTGGATACTTATATGTTTAAACTCACTTCAGAAAGGTAGAACTTTATTTCGTTTAGTCCTGGATAAAATTCCTCTCTATAATGAAAATACAATAGCAGTTTTTCATAAAACAATGGTGGCCATTTTGCAATATGCAGTACGCGCTAATGTGCAAATTTTCGGGGCGGAAAAATACTTAATCCTTGTCAGGGGGACACCCCCTTCAAGGTGATATATTGGAAAATTAATCACCAATTGGGTGCAACAAACTCGAATTTTAAGACCCGTACAGAAACTGGCTCATGGACTACTAATTCGTAGCATATTTCAAACGCAGGAAAGCTCAGGCTTGCTCAGCATGTAACAAACAAGAGAAGACGTGGAAGTCTGGCTTGACAGAACTACCAAAACCAAGTTCTTAAGGGCGTGCATTGAATATATATTCTAATTTATGGATCTGAGACGTGGACCATAACCAAAATGTTTGAGAACAGAATCAACGGAAGTTTCACCCAAATTTTACGAAGAGTGTTAAAAAACATCCAGGAAGATTTGAAGTCAAGACAATTTCGTAAAAGTCCAATTTGAATCACAAATACACTTTCTCCCACTATTTGCCAAGTGTATGCAAATACATGCACAAATTACATTTTTAAATGTGTAAATTAAAGGTGCATCTCGTGATCTTAGCTCCTGTTTACTCATAGTCCACTAGATATCCACCAGAAAATTGTATTCAATTGAAAAATTTCAATTGATTCCAAATTTGCGAGCTTCTGCGTTTGGTCAGTTAGTAGCGTAGCCAGGTGGGGGTACAGAGTTACCCCTCCGAAAAAGGGGAAATCGGGAATTAAAGGACGGATATTCACGTTAAATCAGCCCTCTTTTATCCTGCGACCGGGATATTTTGCCTATGGTCGGGACATTTGTTGCACCTACATAACCGGGTACTTGCCCCCTCGGAACCACCAGGCTAACTACGCGCCTGGTTTTGGTGTTATGAACAAATTATGCATCTCAGTGTCCAAAAGGCCACTTTGGTGTAATTTCTGTCCGTTCACGGACAGAAGATACAAAATTGCGAATTACTTCCTGAAACCCATCATCGCAAAAGCTGTTTTTATTTTTGTGGGTTTGCTTCTTTGTGAGTTACCAAGCTAAGCAATTTCAGGCAAGGAGGCTAGTTTACCTACCCACCTGCATTAAATGAAAAATTCATGCCATTTACTTGCTAGATGTACGGCCATTGAAATGTATAAGCAACTCGAATCAGAATGAAGGAGAATTGCATTGTCAATAGATCTCTCTTGGTCAAGTGTGAGGAGGCTTGACCGCTGAATAATCGCTACCCACAAAAAAATTAACCATTGCATTGAGAGAGAATCAACTTACCACGTTACCGAGGGCGACATGCAGATGGACACAACGGATCTATAATACTGATAACCTAATAAATTAAGGTGCATCTGTAAAAAAGTTAAATAATCCTACTTTCAACTGATTTTGACAGGAATGGGTGTCAATAACCCCCCCCCCCCAAAAAAAACAAGAGTTGGTATTGAGGATGGGGATTCAGGGTATTTTAGGGGTAATTTGATTCAAGGGAAAAAACTTGTCTTGAAATTCAGACCAATATGCTCAATGATTGAGGAGAATTCAGCGTGTCATGACGGTCTGGTCCGGTTTTTTTATTGATTTTCGAAAATAGTAAACTGGTGTGGCGGAGATTGCTCCTCCGGACTCACAGTTCACCTACAACGATGAAGAACAGGGCACCCGATTCAGTTTGACTCTTTTCACCGCACACAATTGTTTATCCGCACACTAAAGTGCATGAACAAAACAACCAATTTGACATTTACGCATTGTTATGCGCAGGACTATGAGGTTCGTTTATTCATCAATATATTACCTTGTCCATACAAAAGCAAACATTGCTTGTTAAGAAAGTTTGTGGTAGTGGCATTAAATGTGAGCTTATGCAGATGTGCAACCTGAATCCCACCATCTCACCCAATTCACACTTAGGAAGAAATTCCCTGAAATACAGCGCCATCGACCAAACCTTGGCCAGGCAAGTTCTTCCTAATCCCTTAGCCTAACTGAGGGAAAGTCCCAATCAACTAAGATCCAAATTATGACTTAGCCCTACAGATAAGGCCCCGAAGTAACCTCTCCTTATCTGTCCCGGGCCTCATAAAGTTGTTAACCTGCACCAGGAACCTAATCACTTAGCCTAACTGAGGAAACTCCCATTCAACTAAGATCCATATTATGACTTACCCTACTATAAGGCCCGAGAGTATACCTCTCCCGTATCGGTCCGGGCATCATAAAGTTTTAAACCTAGACCAGGAACCTAAATCACTTATGCCTACTGAGGAAAATTCCCAATCAACTAAGATCCATCTTATGACTTACCCTACAATAAGGCCATGAGGAGTTGTAAAACATACCGCCCCCTTATCTGTCCCGGGCATCATAAAGTTTGTTAAACCTACACCAGGAACCTGCAGAGGGGGATCCGAGTCCGATCTCATCTGTCCAGGACTTCTTGAAAATGTTATAAGTATGTAATATGCCATAATATACTTATATGCCTGCATGCAAAGGTTAAACTTACCAAACCACATTAACAAATCCTGTAATATATTACGGGTGTTTAATTAATACAAATAGATGGAGCCACAGAAGCGCTTTGAAAAGTATGATCCCTTCTTGTCAGCCCTTCCTGTCAAATTAGCAAATGAAATTATTAAAATATTACTAACATTCTAAACAGCATCTGTCTGTCAAACTTCATTTTACATATATACAAGCAGAAAGGAGAATTTAATGTGAAACCTGCCAAACCAGGAGTTTTGATCCAAATTTGCCCAACCTTCCCGCCTTTGTAAAGCAAAACAACGCATGACTAAGGGAAAAGAAACGGAAATCACCAAAAGTAAACGTAAATTAACGCCTGGTCCAGCGTAGGGCCAGAAGTTGTGGAAACCAAGGGGGCTGGGTGGTGTCCCCACTTAAACGCTTACACCTGCTGGAGGAAAAGAGACCACCTGGATTGCGTGTACAGAACAAAGTGCGCTAGACATAGGCTGTTTGAAACTAATCTTTGACCATTATCATAAGTGGAACATGATCATAAAATACATCGGCTGTAGGGTGGAAGATGTGTGAATTCTTGAAATTTGAGTATTGGAGCGGATTGAGCGCGGAAGCTTCGTGCTTGGTGTTGCTTTTTATTAAGATCTATGGTGCAATTCGGTGTGTCCCTGCACATGGGTTAAGCTCTTTCGTGTTTAATCCTCAATGCATCTAGTGGTCTTCAAATAAGCTTAGCTAGTTAAACCTCATCGAGTCGGCAAAACGATGCTCATTAGAACCAAGCAATCACAATGGTGTAGGATGACCCAGACGACGAGCTGACATGGACGCCCTGACAGCCATGTTGGGAATACGAGCCCCACGCAGTCCATCCCACACAACCGCCCCCCACCTCTAGTTGAGTTCCAGTGTTGGATTCTCCTACATGCTTTACTATGGAGTCGCCCAAATCAGTGTAGTCCTACAGGCCTTGCAAAATAAACAAGGCAAAAGCAGAGCAAGGTCAATGCAAAACAAATTTAAGAACAAAGCAAAGCAAGCAAATGTTGTAATAAACAGTTCAAACTGGTACTCTAAACAAGGCAAACAAATTTGCTAAAATCTTTTAAAGTTCACGATGAAGCATCGAACTGGCCCATACTCGCCTTCACCATTCAGGTGATACTTCCTGTAAATGAAACTGTTAGCCTAGCCTTAGATAACAACCAACTAAGGTTTATGCAAAAATATGCCCTGCAATAAATAAAGTAACTCCATGCTAAAATCACATAATCTCCCAGCGTCGCCTCCAGTGAACAGGAAAATTTTCGAATGACAGCCCTTTATTTAAAAAATGAAATCATATGAGATGGCCTAATGTACCCACTAACAGCATCCGAATTCCAGCGGCCAAGTTTTATGGAAGGCCCAACATTGATGCCGAGTTGCAAGCTCCACTCGGAAAGCTAAGAGGGGAGAATTCCTCAGCTGTTAAACCTACTGCGAACGCACACATTGTTTAGAATAACTAATAACTTGATACTTGTGAAAACTTGCCCATCAAAATGAATGGACAGAGGGCCTGAAGCGGGCTGAACCGAATTTTCAAACATCTTCATTGGCGTTTATAGGACACATCGCCCACTCATTTAGCCCTCGAAAAAAAACTTGGAGCAAGTAGTTCTGACCAATTGCATCAGTTTTTAGAAATCTAATACAAAGCGACCGTGTAACTGGGTTTGAACATGAAACATCTGAAACACTATAATGTGTGAAGCACCCCCCTTTTCGACATGATGTCACAGGCAGCTTCCTCCCCTCTTAAGGAAACCAAGTAGCCTAGGAGAATATCTGGCTTTGAACCAAATTGCTTCATGCGATGATTTGCACATTGATGGCGAAACTGTTACCAATTTACCAAAACAATTTAAGGTCAAGATCCAACACACTAGCGCTGAATTGTAGACTCCCGTTGGACAGATAATTATGGTTTCTTTGCTCACTGTGTAACAACGGTAATGAGGATATTTCCCATTCCCTCTTCGCATTCAAATTGTCTAAATGATTCATACTGAGAATTTTTTAAAGCTTGAATCACGTCGATGCACCAATAATGACAAACATAGTTTGGTTAATTTTCTGACTGCTATGTTTGAGATGACGAAACTGATGTTTTACTCTGGTACACCGATCGCTTTGATTATCAACCAAAACATTAGTTTCATATTGATCATATCTGCAAAAGGTATCACAGACGTGCCTGGGTGCTTACGTAATACTTCTGTAAAAATTTAAAAATTTTAGTCGTACTGTCACACTGTTCTTTTGTGTTCTTGTGTTATGAATGCACCCCTTAGGTGTGTGCTCCCACGATTACAGGTGTAATTTTCAAAATAAATAATAAATATGCGCTTTACCACCGAGCTGTGCCCCCCTCCCCCACAATACTACTGCCACTAATATGGGGGAAATGCTAACTGCATAGAAATTTTTTGGCAACAGGATATCCGCCATTTGCTTTGGAACCACATGCCGCGAAAAAGCTGCCAAACCCCACACACTTCCAGGCGTCATTATATAACTGTAAGTCGTCCTAACAACCATATTTGGACAGGAAAACGAAACGATTACAATAATCTAAGAACGACAGCACATTCGAAGATCTGCTTTCGCTCCTTTAGATAAGGAAATTCCAAACCGCGATTTCTTGTTGCCACATGTAAGCGATCAGGCGGCGATCAACGCCCATCTGGCACACGGCCTTGCAAATGAACCATAAAGACCGACAAGAGACTGCAATCTCTTAAGTAAATCTTACATTCTAGTGCACTTGACACTTTTGCCTTGACTTTTGTCGAAATTTTTCCTGTTACTGAAACCTTAATGAACCGACTCGTCTGGGAGCCCCTAATGGAATTCGAGTGTGGACCAACTGACGTAATCTGGAGCTAATGGCAACCCCATGCTATACAACGCCTCTGAAAAGATCTGGTAATGCGTGGCATGACCGAATTTTTCCCCATCTTAGAACAAAAGATAATATCCATGCATGGATAATATCTACAAGAAGCGCTTCACTGATTGTCTCCCATTCAAGGAATGTCATAATCCCTCAAAGTGACCTGGTGACACGACGCTCCCATTTGAGCGCTGACCACATAAAATTTACCATTCAGTGCAAATCCCAACAACCAAAATAGTCCGGGTGAACCGGTAATAACCGAAAGCCGACTCAAAGTCCGTATTTGTCATAGCCACACCTTTCCCTGCACTCACGACATGTTGAACAGCCACATCAAAATTTTTATACTGACTGCGCAACATATCCCTATCTATTCCAACATTTACAGAGGAACCCCTGGAAATAGAGTGCGAATAAGCCTGGATTACCCTTTTGAATTCGGTAACAAGCCATTGGTGACACCGAGTCAACCTTTGATGGTCTCGAATCAAAGGACCTGCAATCCTCCCCGGTTTTTTTTCTTTTCACTCGTTTGTTCTTGAACAAGCTGAAATTGATAAAAAATTAACCGAGTCCCTTTCAACCCTGCTCCGAATATGCTATTTTGGAAAACAAACTTCAAACCCCTTCTAACAAATCCTTGCAGCAATTTTATCTGTAAAATTTGCCAATCTCACTTCCAGATTTTTCACATTGATGGAGAAGCCGTACTTGCAACAAACACAAAACACAACCGTTGGACAGGGATCCCTATTCCAAGGGTTTCTTGGCATTTAATTTCTTGCTTGCATTTGCTTGCACCATGCTCCTCCCTAAGCATCTTCCACATGTCGCTTGAAGGTGCAAGTTTTGTTTGCACCCTGCCCTATTGAAGGCAAACAAAAACCCTGTCTTGCAGCTTCTTCCACCATGACCTTGTGCTATTGGCGTTAACTCTGTCCCCCAACCTATCAAAACTGAAGTTGGCGGCCCCTGGAAAATCCACGAAACCGCAATTGGTTGAATTGAATTGAATGAGTAAGACCTGACCATTGATGTAGGAGACCACATACCCTGAATGCCCAAAGGTCCCCTAGTCAATACCGCCCCAGACCTCTCTGGATGCCTTAAAGGTCCATGGCCTGATTCGCTAATAGCCTCTGTCCCCAGAAGCCCAGATTTTACATGAGTGGCCAACCTTTGGTATCAGAAGAAAGCTACTATCACATTTCCCTGTGAAAACTTAGAGCCAAAGGATGTTTTATGACGAAAATGACCCATTTTGGTCTGACCACTTTATTTACTCAGTACTCTATGGGGCTTTCAAATCACCTTTTTAGCTCTCGCTTCAAGATGGATTGAAATAACGCGCGAAACTTTACAGAGCGAAGCCACTCAATAGATGAAAAACTGTTTATACTTAAATCGGGCATCCCCTTTTAACCTATATTGAACATAAGTTCAATCCCAGCCCATACATCTTTGATGCAGCTGCACGAACATTTGCATGTATTTCTGAACACGGTGGGCTGCTTTACATTCAACTTATGAAAAAAACAAAAGGCAATTCCACTATGTTTGGATGAAAATTTATTTTTTAGGCTCATTGGCTTACCATACGAAAGTGCCCTGTCATCCCCAAATATCTCAAGCCTGGTTCATTAGTATTTTATTTTCCTGATTCTAACAACAAATGATAAATCAATAATTCGCCTTGGTGTTGTAGGCAAAACTTTGGCACAGCAAAATGGGCTCAGATTATCCCATGGGGTCGCAATGGACATTAATTGAACGGATCAATATTACCTTTTCATACGCGCTAATCCCCGGTCATCACACTGTTCCATTTCGATGTATCACGTCCGTTCCATAAAATCAATTTCACTCAACATCAAATTCATCAACAATCCGATTTATATACTCCCACTGCTTGTCAATAACCGGGAAACGTACCGGCAAATTGACAATAATATAGCAACATCTTCAGACTTTCCGAATCAGAAGCGAATCTCTTCTTGTTTGCGGTAAAAAAAATCTAAAAAATAATAAAAAAATAAAATATAAAATTAAAAAAATTACAAATATAAAAAATCCCCAGCTCAGTTTTACGTAGAGAAGATATTTACTTTAAAGGAAGTTTAATAATCCAGCCGTTTTAATAAAACTGGAGAAAATCCGCAAATAATATCAGCAAATGCGTTGTAGGACTACCCCGAATCAGAAGCAAATCACTCCTTGTTTGCGGTAATCATCCCAACTCAGTCTAGAATGAAGTTTGTTTATTTTGAACAACGAACCTCACATCCACACGCAACCAAAACATATAGCTTTGTGACGATGCACCCAAGGGGAAAACTCGATGACCTTACCAGCCGATTCACCTGATTGGCCTAATGCAAAAAGGCTACACAAGGCCACAAAGCCACCCGCGAAATCGCGGCAAAACTTGTTAGATGGTTTTCTTACATTAACTTCCATAAAACATTTTGTCACGCTTTAATCCGTTATCGTCTATGATCATGACTATGTTCCGGAGGATTATAAAAGTTATAGTTTTGCCCTGTTAGGACCAATATTTTAACCCAAGAAATCCATAAAGGTTCAAGGTCATAAATTAAGTTTCCATCTTGAACTAGTCTAATTTCAACTTACTGTGAACGTTTCGTCAACTAGCAGTTGACTTTCTCAACACTATGTTATGATTATCTTTTTTTTTAACTCTTGCTGACGCGTTGCTTATTCACTGTTGCCAGATGATTTCTCTAGATCGTCAAACACGTGACTAAGATGATATTGCCCCTCGTCCCTATTCATGGGAGGTCCCCTTCTTCCTAATAACTACATGTATAATAAAAGTGCAGGACTCGTGTTCATTAACCGTTAAAATCTTGAGTTCGAGCCCCCGCTGTGGTCAGCGTTTAAATGGTGTCCCTGGGCAAGATACTTAAGCTCAATTGCCTCGTTCCCACCCAAGCGAAATCCTGAGGAGCTGCTATGGGACCTATTTGCAATCTACTGCTGATCGCTTGTGTGCTTGTAATGTATGCTTTGAGCTGCCACCTAGATGAAGCGGAAAGATTGTGACGATTTCTTTTTTGGAAGACAGTGTAATAATAATGATTGTCATCGCGCTTTGAGCCTGTTTTACGGGATTGAGCGCTCTATAAAAACTGGTTTATTATTATATATTATTATTTTTAAAATCTAAACTTCGCTCTATCCGTTGAAGATTTCATGGTAGCTTATGACAAAGGAAGTTGGAATTCACAGTAATGAATTTGGAATTACAAAACAAAGAGTAGAAAGGTCGCGGGATTTTCAAATCGGCACACTCCAAATCTAACATTACAAGAGCTGAGCTCTAGATCTTGAATAAAGATAGAGATTATCACAATGGGCGCTGAGAAAGGTAGAAGTACGGTAATCACTTAAATGACTACGAAGGAAATTCAGAACTTTTGAGCAATTACAAGACATAGAAATTGCCATCCAGTGAAAAGATATCCCAAAATGCAACGTATCTAATTGGCATGCTGTATAATATTAAAGAATGAATAGAAAATTGGTCATTATATATAGAATCTTTTATACACACAGCAGAGAAACACCCCTCGCATTATTACCCATCATTGGTACCCTGTAACACCAATCGTGGACTATACTTATGGGGTCGATAGTGTAACCAAATATCTAAAGCTCTGCCAGGAATCTTGTCACCAATGGTAGGCTAAACTGAATGTCATGTCCAAATTTCTAAACACTTGGCAGACTATCTCACCAACATAAAGTTGAAGAATTGCTACTTCTCGATTTAGAAAAACAAAAAAACCGGCAGAATAACTTTGAACTTCTTCTTAGCGTATCTACAAGTCATTGTTAATGGCTTGTGGTGGTGTCAGGATTTATTCAACTGTGTACGCTGATCCGGGCCGCGTGTATCCATTATACGCACGCCTAACTGGCCCGCTTGAGGATGATGCTGTGGATGATTGGGAACAGATTGTGAAGAGTAAGAACCCTACTCTTTGTACACTGGACCGACGGCTAGGTCCCCTCCGAAGGATGGTGATACTTTCATTATTCATTTGCCCAATTTTAAGTGTAGTCATTGAGAAACGGAACTCTGTATTTATCAATCCATACAGATCAAATCCAATTTTGAGAGTACCCGAATAAATCCCAGCAAGTGACCCCACTGGCATTCGAACCCTAACGCTATGCCACGCTCTCCCACTTTGAAACTGAGGCAAAGTTTATATCGTTTTCCTTTGATTTAAGTTGCCTACTTTTAATTATACAAATAATATTTCGAAAGCTCTGCGCTTCCTTTAACGTCTTACATCACTTCTTTTGTTACCTGTCCACTTGGTTCCGCAAACGTTATGACCCTTTAAGTATCACAAAATTTTAATAAAAAAAAAACAAGGTTCAATTGACCACTGTAAAACAGTCGGGCTGACTTACTTCAAGATACCAAGGCCCTAGGCATATTAACAATGCTTTAAACTGTAATTGGGTTATCACCTGTAACATATCATATTACCAGGTGCTTAAGCTGTGTTTGTAAGCATTGATGTCACATCATCTGTAAGCGTAATAATACTTAAGAACTTATTCAATACCGAGTTCATATTGTGGACACATTCCTCAAGTATACAAAAGACTTCTTTTTGCAGATGGAGAAAAGTGCTATTTAACGCACTTTTCTCCTATCTAGCATAATAAATATTTTTGTTTTAGCTCCTAATACAGAGGCCCTCTAGGCGCTTTCACTCCCCACCGCGAAAGGAGCAATATATAATTATTAACGACACAATACAATATACAATAGACAACATTTCAACCAACGGAAATTCAGTTAATAATGTTAATGGATGGATAGATTTGTGGTTTAAATCTCTTTACAGTTTTCTCTTTGCAAAATAACAACATTTTAATATATTATATTTTTCTAGGTGAAAAGGAAAGTCCATGGGAAAGACGTGTTGCTGAGCTGTAACAAAATCGCGTTTCGGTTCCCTTTCACCTCAATTGGTAGTAAACTCAATTGATAATTCATATTTCGAGTTCTACTACAGACTTTACATAACAATTACAATGTGTGTGTGGGTGAAATTGCACGGATCCCCTGTGACATCCGCCTACTTTAGTTGAAGCGATAGTTCAGCAGATTAACATAACATTTGACATGGGTTAATGAAACAACTGGGGCTAATGGTTGGTAATTTCCCAACTGGTAGCTAGGTTAATCAAAATGCGCACGCTGCTGGTGTACTTGTAATGTACGGACCCATAAGCGTAACGGCAAATAGTTAAACCATTTTGTTCGTTGAAGAGACCAATCTCCTCTATAGTCACTTTATTTTTAATCGAAGATTTGGTGTCTGTAATTATGGTCTTGTGTAGTTTTTACTTTTTATAACTTGTAATTCTAAGGATCTAATTAATACGAAATTGGATTTGGTAATGAAATCACTTTTCACATTTGGAATCACAGTTAATAGGCAGATTACTTTAACACATTGATAGTGTTTATTTTTAAAGATAAACCAGCACATGATCCTTTTCGTCTGGATAGATTGAAATGGACTGTAAGTTGGGCATAACCGCCATTGCCCTTTTTCTGGTAAAAATATTACACGCAGTACGTGCAATCGACAGGTAAAACCTTGTTTTTTGTACATTGTACCATTTTTTCGGAGAATTCGAATATTATCAAATTTCTGAATTACTCACATTTCGAAGTTGATTATTTGACACCGGCAATTGAGTAATAAGTTTGGTGTCAATTTACTTGTAAATATATATCAGTGTTTGTAGTGAATAACAGATTGTTTTTATAATGTTTATGTGTTTCATGCGTGCAACCGATCTCATGTCTACATACTCATTCGGATTTCTTTGCAATACTTTTTTTATAGAAAAAGTCCTTCAAGAAAAGTCGGAAAAATTTCTTTTTTTCGAAAAACATTTTTGACACAGGTCAGCACGTTTCACAATTATCTGTTGTGGAAATTCTCCTTTAGGTATTCTTCGACAAACGATCAATCGCCGTGGTAACGATCCAATGGCATTAGCTCGATCTTGCCGCAGTTCATTCCCGGTGGCACTTTTTTTCCTATCCATAAATGAATTATTGAATAAATGGAAAAAGAACTTTTCTTATTTATTTGAAGAAAAAGTCTTTTTGTTTATTTATTTTTTATTTTACCAAATTTTCGTTATTAAGTTTACACCTGTAATAATCACTAACTTAAACTTCTTTTCACAATATACATATATATTAACACCGTCACAAAATGATGAACGTCACAAATCGTATAGTGAAGTCCCCCCCCCATCCAAGATTTTGCATCTTCCTTCCTGGTTACAGCTTTATTCAGTAATATATTTCCTTTGTCCTGATAAGGGCTTCGTTCTGCTATTCGCTCGGACCTTTGTTTGGGCACTTACGGTACCGAAGAAAAAACAACTACAGCTACCAAATGGCTGATAAGACCGAGCAGATAATGGTTCTCAATCACCTTGCCCTTGTCAAATACCATTGGAAATAACCTCGTAGAGCTTTTAACACCTATGGTTTTTTCTAAAGACAAATGAGACAACATCCTCATAAGTATAGGCATTATTTTTATTGTAACTTTTGAGAGTTTCCGAACCAGGGACAACCACGTGAGCTTGCGAACAGGAAACTTGCAAGTGTTATGGAATTTTCCCTAAATTATCTTTTAACAGAGATCAAGCCATGTAATTGTAGTAGCTTGAAATGCGTGTATTCTCCATGAGTGATAGGATGATGTAAGATATGATTGGTGAGTTTAATTAAGTTTGGCCAAGTAGATTTAATGAGCTATGATGTGTACTAGCTATTTTATCTTATGAGTTAGCTAGCTAGTAGGCATAAAAGCTTTGCTCCACATACAGTAGGTTGTCATCCATCGTTTAAACTGCAGTAGCATAACTGCCGGTTTTGATGCCTGAATTTGCTTCTCCTTTCATTTTCAAAAGACCATACAGAGTGAGTCAAAAATCTACATCCAGGAAATTTTTTTCTTTAAAGGTTAAACCTATTTTTTGCTTAAATGTTTGCTAGTTGGGTTGTTTAAGGATAACAGCCTTCAAAGATTTGTTGTTCTTTGGTGTCTTTCGGACTTTGGATTCAGAAACCTATGTCAATTTTGCGGAGAGACCCTAACCTTCAGCTTGCCACTTTTGCCATACAATGCGGAGAGACAACACCGAACCCCCCGTAGTCCATAACTCCATTATACATTATTTCCTGATATTAATTGGCTATAGTTAAAGGCACTATCCGTGATTTGCTAAATCAGAAATTCAAAGGGTACTGCCCCCACATTAGAGCGTTGTACACACATTGTCCCTCAACAGACTTGTAGACTGTTACTTAGTTCAGCAGTCAAATTCCCCAAATTTCCATGATTTTTCATGATTATTGTCCCCCTGAGAGTGAGGCCATCATTTTCACCCCAACATCTAATAATTTCTGGTGTTTCACTGAAAAAAATGTATTGATTAGTTCACTGCATGTAATGCATATGTAATCTGTACATTTCTTTTGTTTGAAAACGATTTAATCCTACAATGATGCTCCCCGTTTATACTTTAGTTTCCCTTGAACCTTCAGGGGGTGGTGAAACTGGGCCCAGTGGTAGTTTATGCTTTGTGTTCAACTGACAATTCTTCCACTTATGTTTCCATCAAATTGATGGAATAAAATCGAAGATTTAGCTTAGGATCTTGTCTCACAATAAAGTCAAATATCGGCAAAAATGCACAGTTTTATATTTTTTTATAATTTTTTATTTTGATTGTATAGTTTTTTTATTTGGACCGTCCTGTAGCAATAATTCAGTTGATTGATTTCTTCTTGACAAAAGCCATCATTTTTGAATAAAATGGTCTATTGGGTAACATAAATAGTAGTAAAATATCTAAAGCTCTGCCAGGAATCTTGTCACCAATGGTAGGCTGAACTGAATGTCATGTCCAAATTTCTAAACACTTGGCAGACTATCTCACCAACATAAAAGTTGAAGATTGCGACATTCTCGATTTATAAAAACAAAAAAACCGGCTAGAATAAACTTTGAAACTTCTTCTTAGCGTATCTACAAGTCATTGGTAATGGCTTGTGGT
The DNA here is from genome assembly GCA_023653785.1 of Ophioderma brevispina. Lineage (NCBI taxonomy): Eukaryota > Metazoa > Echinodermata > Ophiuroidea > Amphilepidida > Ophiodermatidae > Ophioderma > Ophioderma brevispina. Next base: position 14,891 of record JAMKCH010010331.1, on the reverse strand, counting down.
GGTGTCAGGATTTATTCAACTGTGTAAGCTGATCCGGGGCCGCGTGTATCCATTATACGGACACTCCTAACATGGCCCGCTTTGAGGCTGGGGAGGATTGGGAACAGATTGTGAAGAGTAAGAACCCTACTCTCTGTACAAGGGACCGACGGCTTAAGGTCCCCTCCGAAGGATGGGATACTTTCATTATTCATTTGCCCAATTTTAAGTGAGTCATTGAGGAGAACGGAACTCTGTATTTAATCAATAGCATACAGATCAAATCCAGATTTGAGAGTACCCGAATAAATCCCAGCAAGTGACCCCACTGGCATTCGAACCCTAACCGCTAGGCCACGCTCTCCCACTTTGAAACTGAGCAGTTTATATAGTTTTCTTTGATTTAAGTTGCCTACTTTTAATTAATACACAAAAGTATATTTCGAAATCTCTGCGTCTTCCTTTAACGTCTTACATCACTTCTTTTGTTACCTGCCAATTGGTTCCTGCAAAACGTTATGACCCTTAGTATTAGAACAGGTGCAATTGACCACTGTAAAACAGTCGGGCTGACTTACTTCAAGATACCAAGGCCCTAACATATTTAACAATGCTTTAAACTGGAATTGGGTTATCACCTGTAACATATCAGTATGTACCAGGTGCTAAGCTGTGTTTGTAAGCATTGATGTCACATCATCTGTAGCGTAATAATAACTTAAGAAACTTATTCAATACCATAGTTCATATTGTGGACCACATTCCTCAAGTAATACAAAAAGACGTAGTTTTTGCTAGATAGGAGAAAAGTGCTATTAACGCACTTTTTCTCCGATCTGCATTAATAATATTTTGTTTTTAGCGCCTAATACAGAGGCCTCTAGGCGCTTCACGCCACCGCAAAGGAGCAGTATGATATAATTTTATAAACGACAAATAAATATACAATAGAACATTCAAACACCGGAAATTTCGGTTAATTAATGTAATGGGGGATAGATTTTGTGGTTTAAATCTCTTACAAGTTCTCTTTACAAAATACAACATTTAATAATTAATATTTTTCTAGGTGAAAAGGAAAGTCATATAGGAATAGGTGTTGTGATCTGTAACAAAAATCGCGTTCTGTTCCCGTTTCAACCTCAATTGGTTAGTTAAACTAAATTGATAATTCTATATTCAGTTCTACACATGACTTACAGAACAATCTACAATGTGGTGTGTGGGTTTAAATATGCACGGAATCCCCACGTGACATCCCCTAATTTAGTTGAAGCGATAGTTCAGCAGATTTAAAAATAACAAATTTGACATGGGGTAGGAACATACGGAGAGCTAAGGTTGGGAATTTCCCAACTGGTAGCTAGGTGCATCAAATGCGCACGCTGATGGTTGTTTCTTGTAAGGTGTACGACCTAAGAAGCGTTAAACATGGAGAAATAGGTTAAACCATTTTGATCGTTGAAGACCAAATATAATCTATAGGACTATATTTTTAAATCGAATGGTTGTTGTTGTAATTTTTTTTTTTTTAGGGTTTGTTGTATTTTTTACTTTAGGAACGTGTAATTCTAAAGGATCTATTAAATACGAAATTGTATTTTTAATGAATTCAATTTCACATTGGAATCACAGTTACTAGGCAGATTACGTTAAAAATTGTCGGGTTGATTTTAAAGATAAACCCAGCACATGCATCCTTTTCGCGGATAGATTGAAATGGAATGTAAGTTTGGGCATTAACCCATGCCCCTGTTTCTGGGTAAAATCTCTACACTGAAAGTACGTGCAATCGACAGTTAACCTTGGTTTTGTACCATGTGTACCATTTTTCGGAGAATTCGAATATTAGCAATGTTCTTGAATTACTCAAAGGTTCGAAGTTGATTATTTGACACCGGCAATGAGTAATATTTTGGTCTCAATTTACTTGTAAATCTACAGTTTGTAAGTGTGAAATAAAGGGTGTTTTTTAAATTTGTTCTGTGTTCATGCGTTGCAAACCGGATCTCATTATACAATATCATGGATTTCTTTGCAATACATTTTTATAGAAAAAGTCCTTCAAGAAAAGTCGGAAAAATTTTCTTTTTTTCGAAAACATTTTTGCCACAGTCATCACGGTTTCAAATTATCTGTTGGAAAATTCTCCTTAGGGTACTTCGACAAAACGAGCAATCGCCGTGGTATACGATATTCAATGGCCAGTTAGCTCGATCTGGCCGCCAGTTCAATATCCCGTGTGGCACTTTTTTTTCCTATCCTATTAAATTAATTTTGAAATAAATTTGAAAAGACCAACTTCTTCTTATTATTTGAACGGAAACCATAGTATTTTGTGTATTTATTTTATTTACCCAACTTTTCGTTATGAAGTTACACAGTGGAAGTAATCACTTATAAACTGTAAAATGCTTGTCACAATATAAACAATATAATTAACAAACGTAACACAAAATTGATGACGTAACAAATCGTTATAGTGAAGTCATCCAAGATTTTGCATCGTCATTCCTGGCTGGTTACAGCTTTATTCAGTAATAAAGTCATTTGTCATGAGAAGGGCTTCGTTCTGAATATTCTCTCGGACCTTTGTTGGCCGTACGGTACCGAAGAAAAAAAACGACAGCTACCAAAATGATGATAACACCGACAATAATGGTTCTCAATCACCTTGCCCTATGGTCAAATGACCATTGGCATAACCTTCGTAGAGCTTTAACACCTATGGTTTTTCTAAAAGACAAATGATACACAGCCTCATAAGTATAGCATGATTTTATTTGACCCTTTTGAGAAGTTCCGAAAACAGGAAAACCCGTCGAGCTGGCGAACAGGAAACTGCAGAGTGTTATGGAATTTCCTAAATTATTCTTTTAACAGAGACAGCTCTATTTTAAGTGTGGAGTATCTTGAAAATGCGTGTATTCTCAATGAGATGATGATGTAAGATATGACAGGGGGGGGAGTTTATTAAGTTTGGCAAGTGATTTAGAGCTTGAGGTGTAATAAGCTTTTTATCTTAGGAGTTAGCTAGCTAGTAGCATAAAGCTTTGTTGCTCACATACGGAGGTTTGTCAGCCATCTTTAAACTGACAGAGTAGCATAACTGCAGGGTTAGGGCACTGAATTTGTCTTCTACTTTGCTGTTCAAAAGACAAATACGAGGGAGTCAAAATCCGACATCCGGAAGATTTTTTCTTGAAAGGTTTTTAAAAAGTTATTTTTGCTTAAAGGTTTGCTTGGTTTGTTAAGGGATAAACAGGCTATCAGAAGATTTGTTTTTTGGTTGGTCTTTCGGACTTTGGAGTCAGAAAACATGTCAATTTGGCGGAGAGACCCAACATTCAGCTTGCCAATTTTTTTTGCCATACAAGCGGAGAGACTGACACGACGTATACCATAACTCAGTACATGTATTCCTGATATTAATTGGCATATATAAAGCACTATCAGTGAATTGCTAAATCAGAAATTCGAAAAGGGTAACTTTCCCCCACATTAGCGCGTTGTACACACATTTGTTCCTCAAACGACTTGAGAATGTTACGTTGGTTTCAGCAGTCAAATTCCCCAAAATTACCATATGAATTTCATGATTATTGTCCCCTAAGAGTGAGTCCCTCATGTCACCCACAACATAATACATTCTGGTGCTTCACTGAAAACAAAAAGAATGTTTGATTAGTTAATGCATGCTATGCATTCACTCTAAATCGTTACAATTTTTCTTTTGTTTGAAAAACGATTTTTTAATCCTACAATGATGCTACACCGTTTATACCTTTAGTTTCTTTGAACCTTCAGGTGAAAACTGGCCCAAGTGGTTTATTTATGTTTGTGTTCAATGACCCTATCTCACTTAGGTTCCATCAAATTGGATGGAATAAGCGAAGATTTGAGTTAGGATCTTGTCTATACAAATAAAGTTCACTAATATATGGCAAACCATCGCCCACACAGTCTTATATTTTTGATAATTTTAGTTGATTGTATAGGTTTATTGGGACAGTCTGTAGCAAATACAATTCAGTGATTGATTTTTCTGGACAAAAGCACATCAGTTTGAATAAAAGGGGTCTATGGGGTAACATAAATATTAGTAAAAATATCTTTACCAATGAAATTACCAATGTTCAATCAATAAAATCAGTTATTGAAAATCACTCCATATCAATGTCTCAGTCGATGAAATAATGAAAACTACTCAAAAAATTTAGTTTTTACATCTGCCAAGGTAATTTTATTGCACAATACAGTATACTCAGTGTCTAAATGCGGGAATTGAACTAAAGCTGAAGCTGTCTGTTAAATAATTGAAATTAAAGCGCATAATTAAATTGTACTTGCTTGTAAAGCTGAATATGAAATCTTCTATGCTTTCCTTTGAATCCCAATGTTCGTTGTAGGTTAAATCCATGCATGTCAGGCGGCACGGTGTCTCCTACGTCATGTATGTGGCCAAAATAGATTAAAACATATTTTAGGTTAAGCGACATCATAGAGAATTACTTCCAACAACTTGTGAAATTGTCAGCATCGTTTTTCCACCGGAGGGCGCCATTGAAGTTGTTCTTAAGGGGTCAATTGTCAATTGATGATTTTGTTGCAAATCCTTCACAATATGTTCCTTAGCTCATAGAATTCAGAAAAGGTATAGTTGCACCCATCATGAGGAGGGCTTGTCCAGGAAGACGAAGGATGACGATGATGAAGGACACCCCGGAGGATACCGAAACACTAATGCTACCGTATCGCGTAATCACCAGCGTTGGATGGTACAACGACATGCGAATTTTGAATTGCTGACCCCGGTTGCTGACCCCGTGGTAACAAAAAATACAACGAATATTGTTTTCCATCAAAAAAGTCTCAGTGGGGCATATGAAACGTGCAGTTTGGAGGAGACGAGACTAAAAGGCAAGTCTGTAAGCGTTTTGGCATTTGACAGCAAAAACGGTAGAACATAACTATCTAATATCCTACACAGATTAATCTTTAACATATGGTTCATATAAGAAAGAGATTAGAGTCTTACTATCATATTTAGATGATTAAATGGTTACTTTAAATTTATCACTGATTAAATATTTAACCTGTTTTACACCTTTGAACCAGTTAATATGGGCATTACAGAGTGATGATACATCAAAATTATAGTTACTTTATTTCAATATTATGAAACACTTTCTGATACTCCGGCATCGGCCCCTCGCGCGTTGTATTTACTGTATGATTGTCTCGTGGACGTCAAAAGGTCAGAAATACCTTTAAACACCAAACAAATGAGCCTTGGACTGCACAAGTGATATGAATTCAAAATAAACACAGACTTAATGATTTTAATCAGATTGGTTCAAGAATTGGTATGTCCAAACAATATACATGGTATACAACTTAAGATTGTAATATATTATAACTTATTAAGTTGTTCACTAATGTCCAAGTTAAAAGAAGAGTTGGCAGTTCAACGATGAATGTCCTCTCAGCGAAAGTCGGCAAAAAAGTCTTGAAGGTAAAAACAGGTAATTTTGTCAGCAGTTCAAGGCGACGGGGTTGGTGTTCTTCGACGACACGAATATTCTGCAATACAATCAGGTATTCTACCAACGGATGCCGCTCATGTCCTCCCATTTAGGACCACGAACTGGAATCCCCTTTGTATTCCAAAACTGAGCTCTTTTGGCGTAAAAGACGACATCAGGACAGGTCACTTCTCAAGCTCCTGTGGTTTGCAATATATTATAATCATTTGGCACTATGTAAAGCATAAATCTACCCTTATTTGAGATTAAAACAGCTTTAAACTATACCTATATAACTCTGTTACAACTGCTAGCCATCTAACCTCTTCCATTCGCCTTATAAAGGATTTCACAACTAGATTCCCCTATCTGTCATAATATCATTAGAGTCATTCATGCATAAACATAACCTTGCACTAGCTAACCAATGGGAGTCTCACAGAAATGACATTCATCTGCATCACCATCGTACATAAATTTTTTGCAATCTGGTTTGATCTCAATGCATAAACAAGTTGGACTATTTCTAAGTTTAGCATTCGGGGTATCCCACTCATTCTGGTGATGTAAAAACAGGTGCCTGATCAAAGTTTTGCACCAAAATCAACATTAGTGGAATTTTTCCTCATAAATAAAGTACTTTTTCTTGTGAGAAATCTTTTCTCAAACAAACTTGATAAATAAAATAATATTTTTAATCACAAACAGTATAACAGTACGTATTCCAAATTCCTTACATACAATCAATAAATCAATAATATCCAGAAACATTTATACATTCCGAGAGAGTTGTAGCGCATAATATGAACTTTTTGACAATATTCTAATTGCCCTTTTCAGCCTCTTGCTGGAGGTCTGATAATACTGTTTGGATGTTCTGTGTTATATGTCTTTGATTGATATGTTCTTTTATTTATATGTTCTTTTGTTTGAGATGTTCTTTTGTTATATGTTATTTTGTATATGTTCTTTTGTTATAGGTCTTTTGTTGAGTTCTTTTTTATATGTTCTTTTGTTTATATGTTATTTTGTTATATGTCTTGGGTTTATACGTTTTTGTTGATATGTTTCTTTTGTTTATATGTTCTTTAGTATTATGTTCTTTGATTTATATGTTCTTTTGTTTAGATGTTTCTTTGGTTTATATGTTCTTTTGTTATATGTTCTTTTGTTTCTATTGTTCTTTGGTTTATATGTTATTTTGTTTTATATGTTATTTTGTTTATAGTTCTTTGATGTAGTGTTCTATTTTTAATGTTCTTTTGTTTAGATGTTCTTTTGTTTATACGGTCGTTTGTTATATGTTCTTTTGTTACAGGTTCTTAGTTTAGATGTTCTTCAGCTTTAGCTATAGGGACATTTCAAAAACTGTATATTTTAAACGATACTTTTTTTCTTATATTTATTGAACAATCTCCAGATTTATAAACTTATCTCGGGCAGTAGTAGTGTAGTAGTAGTAGTGCTTCGGGAGGGGGCAATACTAATATTCCATTGCAAACGACATTTCATGCTATAAAAACGTGCCCTATCTGGGTAGCTTCTATGGACCATAAGAACATTCCTAGGGTGGACACGTTTTCAATCGCTGCAGGGGGGTGTACGAGGGGGTCAAGATTACTATGGGGTCAAATGTTGTAAACTGCCTCCAAATAATGTTTAATATAGCTCAAATTATTCATTTGGTCGTAACCAAGAGTAAAAAGTCAATTTGATCACATGGGTGTGGGTGCTTCCTTTCAAAGATATTTGGCAAATAGGCTAAAGGTCATTTGTTATCAAGAAAGAGTCAACCATTGTAATACCAAGATTTCTTGTAACAAAATAAAAAAAAAAAAATTAATTATACTGATTCAAAAATGACTTTTATTTTGCATAGGGAAGGGTATAATCTCCCCGTCCCCATAGAGTCCTAAAGGGAAATTTGAACCCTTCCAGTATAACAAGAAGATGAAGCTAAAAATGCAAAAGGGCATTTCAATATTTGGAATCAGTATCATTAAACATTTCTAAAAAATATTTTACAAGAAATCTGGGTTATTACAAACATTGACCTTTCTGAGGAATAAACAAATGACCTTTAGCTATTTTCCCAAATATCTTGTAAAGGGAAGCACCACACGCATGTGACCCAATTGACTTTTTGACTCCTTGGGGACGTAAGGAATAATTTGAGCTACATTACATTAGATTAGAGCAGTTTTAAACATTTGACCCCCATAGGAACGTTACCCCTCCTCGTGGAGGCCCGTGCCGCATTTATTTACGTGTCACCCTGGGGTGTTTATTTGATCAATCTAAAACTATTTGACATGCAAAAATTTTATAGCATTGCGATGCAGGTTGACCTTACCTGCCCCCTAGATAATTAGTCTCTGACAGAAGAAATACGTATATTCGTGGAAAAAATTGTTATTGAGCTGATTTATTCACCAGACATGGCAGAATAATCATATAACAACATACCAATCTCCATGAATCCCCTTTGGGGAAAAAATTGTAATCAAGATGGCCGCCAAATAGCTGATGAAAGTGCATATTAATTAGCTATATCTTGGCTTCTCAAGTAGAAGTGTTGATGATTTTAGGCTAAATCTAAATTATCCATGCTTGTCCTTGTGAAATTCAAAATGGCCGCCATTACACATAATTTGCTTTATCCTCAACTTCAGAACAAGGAAAAGAGGAATAACGAAACAAACAAATAATTATATCTAATAAATATATATAGCGATAATTATAATAGACTAATAATTATAATTAATAAATATAAATAAGTGAATAAATAAATAGATATAAATAAATAAAGAGATTTGGTAAAAGGGACTGGTACACACGACTGGACCTGAATTAATGTAATAAGAAGTCCTCCTTGAGGTGTTTTTCACACCCAATGTTATTTCTCACTCCCAATTCTGGGATTCATCTTTTAAGTATTTCTTTCACAAACTACAGTTTCCATTTCTGGTACTTGTTGGTAACAATAGAAATATATATGGCCTAATGTTTCTATGACCATTTCGTACTTGTGTATGCCTATAATTAATCATGCGTTTTATGTGAACATATACAAAACTGCATTAATACTAACTTTTAAGAACCATTCTTCTAGGAGTATTATATTGATCGGTCTGGTTTCCATTGTGCAGTTTTGGGAAATGCATTCTGATTACAGTTCAAATACATAACAACACAGTCTTCTTTCGAATAGACTAACTGAAGGAACTAAAATTACTACTATTTGGCAATTAAAAAAAGAACAACCCTTTTCGGATTATTGCTTTTAAACCCCCCTCCTATATATGCGACCGTTTGACCTAGAGCTTCCTTGCAGGAGACTGGCAAAGAAAGGTATATTTCAGTTAGAAGATCATTATATGTAATGACAGCACGTGGCAGCCATGTTGGGTGGCCATTTTGAATTTTTGAGTTAAGGAAAAACTCAATGATTTAGATTTAAAACAAAAACTGAATTCTTTGACCTCAACACATATCAAAAACACGAGATATACAATTAATATAAATGGCGGCATTTTGGTTTGTCGTGAAGGAAGTCATCAGTAATTTAGAATTTGTACCTAATTGGATTCTTTGACCCCCAAAACATTTCCAAAACACTAACCTTATAACGATCTACTTTAAAAGCTTAAATATGGTCTTAATTTGGCGCCATCTTGGATAAAAAACTTCCCCAAGTGTTGATTTATGGGGATTTTGGATATGTTGTTGTATGATGCATTCTGCTTAATCTGGTGCAAAAGCCAGCTCAATAACATTTTTTCCGGGTCAAAACCCCAGGGACCACACTTCTAATGCATATAAAAAAAATAACACATTAATATTTCCAAATTCCTAATAATAACAATCAGAATATTCTAGAAACATTATACATTCGCGAAAAATTGTAGTGTGATATAACATTCTAATTGCCCTTTTCTCACTCCTTTCCGCATTCCTAAGATTCCTGTTCAGCACTTCTTTGTTTGCATTTCCCCATAACAGATTCCGCATGTCAAATCTTACATGATAAGTAATAGTACAACCGATACAGCACGTAAGACATCTTTTTTTCAATTTTGAATGGATTCGATGGCTATCCTCCAATGATGATGCAAGATTAGTGCCTGGAGGAAGCCGATATGGACAGGTGGCGTAGTGTTTTTACAAAACAGTATAAACTTGTGTGCGAAGTCGTCTGACCTGAATCGACTCCTATCCCATGTATTAAGGGTGATACGGATGTTGATCTTTTGTCCTCACCAAAGATGAAGCGAGAGGCTGGTTTTTTTGGTGGACTTGGCTCAAAACAGTTAACTTCATCCATGGTTTATGGGGTCCCACACTCAGACTCATGTTGTAGACGGACTATGAGTTTCATTGGCTTTTGACAGAGATAATGGATTAAGCAGCTAACACACACTTCCTTTGGGTCTTGGTGGACAGTATCTCAGAAGTAGACAGTTAGGTTACCCATGACAGCCGCGCACCTCCCTCCTTCCACTTCACCTCATCAATTAAGAGGCCGTTGGTATCAGACTCAGAATAATTTTACCATAACTCAAGTAAAGTTTAGGACTTGGGAACGTTGGAAAGGCATGCACAGAAGATCCCCAAAGTTTCAATATATCCCCAAATTTGGTCGACTACATATTTATATCCAGCTCAAAATATGAAATCATGTGTTTTGCTGATATTCCCTATGCGAGGAAACATGAATAATGAAAAGAAATCCGGATCCGGGCCGGCCGCCTACCTTTAATATTACATTTCGAAAAGAACCCAGCGGTATCATCCGCAGCATTGTTTTACTGCGTGTCAACGAACAATTTGAGTGACAGCGATTGCAGTAACGTTTGAGCGAGGAACATGTTCGCTTCATGATATGTTAAATACGTCAAAACTCTGTCATTTAATATAGGTCTTTGAGCTTACTATATTCCCAGCAACACTGTAATGTTGACCAAAACATTTCTGAACACATTTGAGAGAATGTTTATAAAACTTTTCATGTGATTCGTTTAAAGCTATGAAACCATTTCTCAGCAATAGTTTAAAAATTTTAAAAGCACCACCCAACGTTTATGTTTGTAACTCTTTTTCAGAAAATATTTTTCCAAACCGTTCTCGAAATCCATTGTAAGGAATCATAGTCCGCCCTGGAGCCATAGACCAGCGTCCATAGATATATATAGGATCAAAGTATGACAATAACCCACACTACCCCAAAAAAAAAAATTGCAACAGACGTTTCTTTGGCATTTTCTGGTAGTATAATGTCAGTTGTAATAAATATCAAAGTTGCACAAAATCGAAGCCCAGAAGTATTTCAACTATGACTTAAACAAAATTGCCGCCAATCCACCTTTTGAAAAACCTAATCTCATATCTCTAGCAATAAAGCTAAGGGCAAACAAGATGTTATTTCTCTACTATTTCTAGCATAAACAAATCCATTAAATGGGTTTTATGGAGTTGATGTATCATCCTGACCTCTAAATCCATATGGCCCCATCCTGCCATGTTGAAAAGTTACAATTATTGTATCCTGGTTGCATCAGATGGCCACATGGCAACAAGATATCATTTCCCTACTAATTCTATCTGCATAACAATACCATTAAAAAATGTTTTGTTATTAAGTTATTCATAATAAGGGATAAGCATCTTGACGTAAATCAATATGGCCGCCATCCGCCATGTTGAAAAGTAACAATTCTTTTATCTCTTATACCAGATGAGCAAAAATGGCAAATAAGGTGTTATTTTTGTTAATTATTGAGTACATAAGAAATCATTACATTGTTGTTTTTAAAGTTTGAGAGCATCAGGACGTATTCAAAATGCCACTGTCCACCATTTTGAAAAAACATAAACGCGTAAATCCTCCTATATAGCATCAGGCAGATTACAATGACCAATTAGGAGTCAGTTTTTTCAGTGGCGTAACAATGAAATCTCTTTTGACATTGGGGGGAATGGGGTTACGAAAAATTGATGAAAAATCCATTACTACTAGCACTGTCGCACGCTAAAATTTGTTGCGCCATTTTACGCCTGTCTCAAAAAAAATGGTACAATCAGAAAAAAATTGGTTAAATATGAAAGTTTTCCAAAATACGTCTATTATTGACATATGTTAAAGAACAAAGACCATGCTTTCCAATGGTGTTGTTGTCATCTCATTTGCTTTTGGCATCCAGTAGATATAATCAGTTTAGTGCGTTATACCCAAAATCGTTTTTGTGCCACTTTTATTACCCATTTTTAAAAACTATTATGGGAAAATGGGTTATTTTGGTCAACAACACATTACGGCCATCACATTGGGGGGGGGTGAGCCTATTTGACCATCCCCCGTCACACAAATTACGCCTATGCATTTTTTTTTAATTAATTACGCGAGACGACGGCTTACAATCATTAGGAATAAAAACTTATATTTTTTAAGTGTGCTATTTGTCCAAAAATTCGTAGCCAGTTGACATTTATCAGCTATAATCGTCACATTTAAAATTATGGTGTTAACAGTGTAATTGTGTAATTCTTCATGTAATAGAAATACCGTTATCACATTATTCTCATCAATCATCATCACCAAAATGTGGCAGAGACACTTGTTTGTGTCACAGCACAAGATCAACCAACTATTACTATTAGGTCTTCAAGTGTCATCATCAGTGGGACTGGTTCTTGGTCCAGCATTGTTTTTCACTTGAATTTCCACCAGCTGTGGCGCAATTCCATTCTTCTTTCTTTCTGCAGGTACAGTTTCATTGGAAGCCATCCTAAAAACAGTTTGCTCGGGGATCATTTCCAGTGGCAACTCTGGTGGAGGACTTTGTTTCATCATGAGGGGAAACACTTTCCCCCTTGTACTATCCAGCCCCATCAATGAATTTTGACCATCAATTCTTGCACATCCACTGCATGAGATGTAAATAAGTTCTCCTAGAGTGGAGCTTTGCAGCGAAGGTTTTTTGTACATTTTCTGTTTATAACCCAGAAGAGCGTTTGGATCAAACTACGCCTTCCCACCGCAATGTTCTATCAGAGGCTCCTTAACTCATACTTTGTCCATGATACTGTAAACTAAGAGTATAGACCCTCTTCTTCCGGCGGTCAGAAATGATCTCATGACACCTTGCAGTTTAACCCCGAGGATATAACCTTGTGAGCCATCAGAGATCATTTATTCCTTCAACGGCACATGTTAGAATGCCCTTCCTGAGCACTTCCACTACTAATCATCGGGCCCGCCTTAAAACGGAGGTTAATCTCTTATCTAGTTTCTGCTGTCCATGTCCTGGTATGCCTTTACTATTGCCTTGGACTGATTGCTTTACCCATTGAAGCAGGGAGATCACCATTGCATTAATTGCATGCAGCCTTCACTTTTCTATCGATTCAGGATCCATATTGTAATACTCTGGACAAGCTCGTAAACACATGGTCACCATGATTACTTTGAAGAAATCCTTCTTCTGCCACCCCAAATATTCCTGAAGATAGTATTGCAAACCGAAAATGCATGGGCACATAGCAGATTATAGGTGAATGTTATCACAGTAAGCACTGCAGAAGCTTTATATACATGTTTTGTCTCCTTTCTCTGTCAGACTAAAAGTAAAGGTCTTACAGTACCGCCCCTCTGCATAAATGGAGAAAAAGTAATCAATAAGATCTGTGTCTTCTTCTCACTTAGGATTTTTTGAACTGAATTATTCATGGTGACTGCCTTTTTTGCAATATCCCCATCTGCATGTTCCTTCTGTGCATAGATTAGGTGGCAGTCTCTTGTTGATTCGTCAAACCATTAAATGAGAGCCTGTTTTATTTTTTCCGATCATTTGGAGAGAAAGTCTTCTTTTTTCCAGCAAATTTTCTTGCATTTGTTGTCTAACCTAGTTTGCGATCCTAGTATTGTGATATTAGTGTTGTCTTTTGTGTTTAGTTTCACCGGTGTATCCATTGAAGACAACGATGTTTTTTCCATAGTGTCAGCTTGTGAATGATGCATAATCATCTATAACCTTCACGCATGGAAAGAGACAAGAAGATTGGGCAAGCCTTGCAGCTAAGTTTGAACAACATTCTCCCTTCACATGAGAAGGCCTTGAGAAACAGTTTCACAGTGATGAATGCTGGTGAGGATGTCATGTACAAATCTGTTCCTGTAGGCAAAGATACAGTCAAACCAATGGAAGGACAAGCTGACTTTTCTTATATCGTATATAGCTATAAGGAAAGCTGAAGTCAAGACCCTTGCATCCGATTGGGCCTCCAATGGACTGATGACCAGGCTCTGTTATTTCAAAGATTCTGTTTAGTATCACAATCTTGAGAACTGACATTAATAAGATGGCCTTGCCATGAACTGTCACCATATCCGCCATCCCTGAAATTGCCAGGAGGAAACACCTATAGGTTGCAATGCTGATGATTATGCCACTTCACAGTTGATCACTATGGTCAAAGCATCCCGTTCGATGTATACATTGGTGAACCAAACACAAAGACAGACACTAAACGTCGCGAACCGAGGATCGCAAATAAGGTATAGACATATCAAATCAACAAATTTTGCTGGAAAAAGGAGATTCAGATGTTGATTTAGCAAAAACAAGCAGTCGCCAAGGCATAATGTTCGTTCACAATCCCAAATTGAGAAGACCAGATCTTCATATACTATATATTTCTCCAATATGCAGAAGAGGACGTACTTACCTTTACTTTCGGTCTGACAAACCACAGTGTAGTATTGCTTCTGAAAGCACTTTATTCAGTGATTGACATTTGCTCCTATCAGGTCTCTGTCTTTGCCATGCATTTCATGTTCAGGTTGTGCATCAACTTCAAGAATTTTGGGGTTGGCAAAATCTTTTTTCCTGTCCTCAAAGTCATTCATGTAACCCTGTGCTACAGGCTTTTTTCCAAGTAAGTTGTACGTCCCATCATTAACACTACAGGTACCTTTCCAAAAAGTTTTTTTCATCACAGACAGCTTGTGGTCATTCACACGAAAACATGGACCAAGAACCAGTCTCGAATGATGACCCTGCCGACTAATATTTAATAGTTAATAAAGTGTGGTTGATCTCATCTACTGCAACAAGTTAAAAGTGTTTCAGCCACATTTTGGTGAATAAATGTAAAGTGTAACTTCTGGTTACTCCTTCCAATAATTTCACAATTTACATTACACTGGAAACATATCATTCAAATGATGATAGATTTATAGCTGATAATAAACAAAATATGGCACTAATCAAATAGCCCACTAAACCATTTCAATTCGAAAATTTTTAATTCCTGGTGTAAAGTAAATCAGTTCCGCCGTACTCATAGTCCGGCTACAACGGTAAAGAATAGAGCACTCGATCAGTGCTC
>JAMKCH010010330.1:0-28112 GCA_023653785.1 Ophioderma brevispina | reverse complement strand
TAGCGAACCTTTGGAACATTGAACCTTCGCGGAGTTCAAGAGTACCCAATATTTTTACCGCAAACTTTTCTTCAAAGCATTACAAGTCATCTAAGGATTTTGAAGCACGGTGATCCTAGCCCGATATTCACATTCGCGACATCGGATATATCCCACATTCGGATATTCGCACCTCAGACATTCACATCGCACATTCACATTCGTATATTCGTACATTAATTCAAATTGCACAGTAAGAATATCACGCCCTCTTTGACAATCTCGATCTCGAACCTTAGGAACAACAAAGGTCCTATTGCTAC
Organism: Ophioderma brevispina; assembly: GCA_023653785.1. NCBI lineage: Eukaryota > Metazoa > Echinodermata > Ophiuroidea > Amphilepidida > Ophiodermatidae > Ophioderma > Ophioderma brevispina. Next base: position 27,810 of record JAMKCH010010330.1, on the reverse strand, counting down.
AAAATGTCAATAGTAATTTGGAAAGGCCACAGCAAAAACTGATTAATTCAAACATCATCTTTTTTCTTTCTTCATAAATATGATCAGTACTATCTACTAATCTCACCTAAAAATTGAAACAAAACATTTTGCCCTATTCGTTATGGAGATGGAGGGCGCTAAACTACCCGTTAATCTCTAAAAAATGGCAAATTTTAATGGCAAAGGCCACCGCCAAAACTGAGTATTCAACATAATTGTTTTTTTCTTCTAAATCTGATGCAGTACTCTCTATAATAATATACCTAAAAATTATAAAAAACAATTTTGCCCGATTCGTATGAATAGATGGCCCTAAACTAACCCGTAAGATCTCTAAAAAATGGCCAAATTGAATTTGCAAAGCCATAGCAAAAACTGAGTATATTCAACCATATTGTTTTCTTCATACATTGATAATTACTATTATAATATCAGAAAAAAATTATAAACAATGTTTTTTTTTTTTTTTTTAAAAGATTATGAACTACCTGTAATATCTAAAAAATAACAAATTTTAATTGCAAATGCCACAGCCAAAAAACTGGAGTAATTAAATAATGTTTTTCTCATAAATGTCAAAAAAAGAAAAAAACTAAAAAATCAATAAAATTATAAACAATTTGGCCCAATAGTTATGGAGATAGAGGGCGCGAAACTAAAAGTAATCTCAAAAATGCCAAATTTTTAATTTGCAAAGGCATAGCCAAAAGGAGTAATTCAACCAATTTTTTTTCGTCATAATATGATCAGAACTATCTACTTATCCACCTAAAAATTATAAACAATTTTGCCCGAATTCGTATATGGAGATAAAGGGCGCAAAACTCCCGGTAATCTCTAAAAAATTGCAAATTGTTAAGTTGCAAAGGCCACGCCAAAAAATGGGAGTAATTCAACATAAATTTGTTTTCTTCTTAAATCTGATCAGTGCTATCTACTAGATCACTTAAAATTATAAAAGAATTTTGCCCGATGTCGGTATGGAGATAGAGGGCACTAAACTATCGACTCTCTAAAACTGACAAATTTTAATGCAAAGGCGAAACCACAAACTGAGGTGATTTCCACTAATTTTTTTTTTCAAAATATGATCAGTACTTCTACTAATATCACCTAACAAAATTATAAACAATTTGCCCGATTCGTTATGGAGATAGAGCGAGCTAAAAACATACCAGGCTCTCTTAAAAATGGCAACTTTTAATTTGCAAAGGCCAAAAACCAAAAAACTGAGTAAGTCAACATATTTTTTTTTCTCATAATATGCTCAGTACTATTACTAATATCCACCTAAAAATTATAAAACCATTTGCCGATTCGTTATGGAATAGAGGCCGCTAAAACACCCGTAATCTCTAAAAAATGACGGAATTTTAATTGAAAAGGCCAACCAAAAACTGAGTAACTTCAACATAATTTTTTTCTTCATTAAATATGATCAGTACTTTCATAATGAGATTACGGGTAGTTTCGCGGACGAGCCCCAGAAGTGACAGTGTGATTCCCTTGTAGTTTTGAAGTAGTGGAGATCGCCTTTCTTTGGTACAAGAGCGATTGAACGAAGTTGAAAAGGCAGCTGGTTTGTTTCCAATATAGGGTCGTTACAAATTCTAAACAGTCGATCGTAGAATAGTAGATTCGGCCGGATTACTGCGGGGATTGTGTCGGGACCAGGGGTCCGTTTTCGAAACTCAGTAGTAAATCTACGTGCATATTATGTCACGCCTGAGTGGACCAATTTGTCCAAAGCATGTGTAACTGGTATGAAAAGGTCTGTTATTTTTGTAGGACATACGCAGGGTTAGTATAACACGTTAGGGCGTTACGCAGAGTTTGGGGGACGGGTCCCGCGAGTCTTGGTGTGTTCAGTCTTCTCCAGGCAGATCGAACCATACTTCAGAGAAAGGTTCCCAGTCTGGATTGGGGGGGTGTTGCTATCTTGTGAGTGAAGAAAGGTTCAAGGTCGGTATATTCTGACTGGTTGCCAAGACAGCACAGAAAAAGAGTTCAATAGCCAGCCATGTTGGTGGATATACGCATTCCAGTACTAAAAAACATTCACCTGTCAATGATCCCTGTGCAATCGCAAAAACATTGATAGATTACAGCTTAATTTTTGTAGTCCTGGAATATTTGCATCTTGTCCACCAACATGTTCTGGTTGCGGCGTATATTGATACGGTCTATCGTGTTGAAACCACCTTGTTTCTTGTAGGTGGGGTATAGCCTTCAGTCAGCACGACTTAACAGTTACGGGTTCTCAATCAGGAACACTGTACCACGGCGTAGGCACCATCACAGACTTAACATGTTACGGGTCTCAAGGACCACTGCCCTAACACGGTGTAGGCACCACACGGACTTAAAACATTTACGGGTCTCAAGGACCCACGGTACCACGGTGTAGGCCACCATCAAGGGAGCTTAATTTACATAAAGAGTCTCAAGTGATATTGAATCAAGCAACGGGTCCTCATCGTGAGATGGGGATAAAGCTTTAATGCAATCATGAAGATTTAAAAGAAGTATTTATATTGTAGCCAGTGACCAATCCAAAATAGATTTCAAATTAAATCTATTTGTTAGATTCAATCATTCAGACCCCCTTGGAAATCAAAATATTGATTAATATGGAGAGATGACTTCAAATCCTAAACATTGATTCGGGCACTGATTGGTCAATAAACTACAATCTATAAGGATTACACTTTAAATCCCTGAAATAAAAGAATGTGAGATATACTGGCAGAATGAAATTAGGCATTTGGCTATAGGTTTAATGTCGCGGGTCTTCATAGGAGATTGGGATCAGGGAACAAGGGTCCTCGTAAGTGAGATGGATTAAAGCTTTAAAGTGTGTGTGCGTGTGTGCGTGAATGTGTGTGGTGTGTGGGTGCCACGCCCAACACAGAACACAGAGGCACACACATGCACCACACACACCCACACACACATGCCGACACCCAACAAATGCAAACACACATGCACGGAAACACATGCACGCAAACACACACACACGCACAAACACACGCCACACACACGCCACACATACAAAGCACAAACCTACACACACACATACAAACAACAAGACACATGCAATAATAAACTCACACAAATTATAGAAACTAGAAGGAAATAAGGAAACGCACACGCTCCAGCATTCGTATATGAATTAAAAAACTATGATACTTAAACTAAGTGAGTGGGTTTATGGTTATGGCCACGGGGTGGTGGAAGGGCTATCATCGCCTGAGTTGCCAGTGTCGAATGATCGGCGCTGATTTCCATCTGATGTTCAGAGCGGCACCAGACATATCCGTCCCTGCCAAATTTGATACAACTTTCATTAAATACCAAGAAGGAAATGTTCAGAAGGCAGCACACTCAACAGAGATAAGGGCTTACTGGGCAATGTTGTTGTATTGTGCTTTTTTTTATGTTGTATTTTTTTTTTTTTTTTTAGTTATACATCATACCTTTCAGATGATTGTTCAAGTCAAATTTAAATCCTCTTGGTTAGACAAAATCTTAGAGAAAGTATTAAAAGTTTATATTCCTATACCAATACACAATAAAGGCTAGATTTGCCGCTCTATGGCCTACAATACCGGAGTGCCACGTGTTTTAAATGCCACCAGATGATATTGATTGGGTCGCTGCTACAATAGTGGCATATATGGAGCGATGGAATAGTGCTACGTCAGTTGTAAAACAGAAGGTCAAATAAGATACAAAAAAACTAGCCACAATGAGTGCGTTTGCTCTATAGGCCTACGTACCTTGAAAGGTGATAGGGCTCCATTAGTTCTTTCAGGTGTTTTTACAGGGAAAGTCACCTTAAATGTCCGATTCACCCCAAATATGGTCATGACAATATGGAGTTATTGATGACTACAACAAAAAGAAAGGTTTGCAAGGTCATCAATGAACAACATTACACAATTTGAACTGGATATCCAAAATGAATGAAACATGTAAACTCTCCTTTTCGACCTTTCCTGTCTTTTTGTAGGAGTGCACATGTGGGGGTGCGTGCGGACTTGACTAGTGCATCTGTGTGTGTGTATGTGTCTGTGGTGTGGTGTGACTGCGCGCGAGGGCTTGTGTGCGATGATCCCGTAGAGTGCGTGTGTGGAGTCCGTGAACGATGAGTATCATGAACCCAACACGTCCGCCAACAACACGGTATACTAAGCTTAGCCTTAGTTTGATAGACCGGAAATTATTTGTCTCTCTAAAGACTGCCATATTGAGAATCTACCAGTCTCCGGAAGATCATGGGCGGGCGTTTGCTGTGTTTGTGTGTGTTGTGTGTGTGGTGGGTGTGGTGGTGTTGTGGTGTGTGTGACTGGGCTAGCAAAACCGTCACTAGGAGGGTATCGAGTGCCCAAATTGTGTAAACAAGTATTTCACATACGGAATAAATCGCAACTATCATAATGCGCAGTTCACATCCATAGAAAAACGTTTTAACAATTTGGCAATCGCCTGGTGCTAGAGTGCTCAATGGATGGCCAATATATAAGATGACGTGACTATATTCTCACAGGTCTGCATAATAAAGTTCTCGCTCGGAGTATTTTCTATAGATTAATGTGCTTTGTTACACTACTTCCAAAAAAGACCAATGAACCGTAATTGTATTGAACAAATAAAATCGTCAGTGATAATAAAATACTTAGTTGAAAAACGTGAGTTCTTGTAGCCTCTTTCAAGTTTAACTTGTGGACGGTATAACTCTTTAATGGCGTGATATATTGACACGCAATGGAAAATTACGTCTGTTGTGAAATACCAAAGTGCGGTGAAAGTAGGCTCTTTAGGATGTGAACCACCGTGGAATATTTAACCCAGCTTCAGCAGTATTCACAAATGATAAATTACACCAAAATGCAGTATTATGATACATTGAAATAAACTATTATTTTTTTTATTTTCAAAAATTGCATATTAAGTCTAAAAACAGCCACACAGAATAAATATTATATTTTTGTAGCTAAAAGTTTCAATATCACTTAAACCAAATCAAACCGTTTTTAAAAACAAATCGAGTGTTCAGGTAATGTTTGAAGAAACCGCTGTCTGTTAGGTTTTATTTGATTACGGGTAGTTTCAGCGCCCTCTATCTCCATACGAATCGGGCAACATTGTTATAATTTTTTTCGTGATATAGTAGATAGTATTAATCATAGTTTATAAGAAACAATTATGTTTATTACTCAGTTTTGGGCTGTGGGCCTTGCAATTAAAATTTGTCATTTTTTAGAGAGTACGGGTAGTTTAGGGCCCCCTATCTCCATAAACGAAGTGGGGCAAAAACCCTGGTTTTTTCAATTTAGGTGCTCTAGTAGATAGTACGGATCATATTTATGACAAGAAAGCAAAGATGATGTTGAATTACTCCAGTTTTGTGGCTGTGGCTTTTTGCAAATAAAAATTTTGCCATTTTTGAGAGATTACGGGTAGTTTAGGCGAACCTCTATCTCCAGTAAGGTAATCGGTTAATATTGGTTTATAATTGTTAGGTGATATTAGTAGATCACTGACTGTCTATTTATGAAGAAAACACAAATTATTTGAATTACTCCTTTTTGCAGGCTGTGCGCTTTGCAAATTAAAAATTGGGCATGTGTTAGAGATTACGGGTAGTTTTGTGCCCTCTATCTCCATAACGAAGCGGTGCAAAATGGTTTTATATTTTTTGGTGATTGAGTATATAGTACTAATCATATTTATTAAGAAAAACAATTATGTTGAATTACTCAGTTTTTGGGCTCATGGCCTTTTCAAATTAAAATTTGCCATTTTTAGAGAGCACGGGTAGTTTAGCGCCCCTATTTTCATAACGAATCGGGGAAATTGTTTTAATTTTTTAGGGCGATATAGTATGCATAGTATGATCATATTTTTGAAGAAAAATAAGTTATGTTGAATTACTCATTTTTTTTTTTTTTTTTTTTTTTACAATTAAATTTGTTCATTTTTTGGTAGAGACATTACGTGGTAGTGCAGCGCCCTCGATCTCCGGACGAATCGGCCAAAAATTTGTTTAGATTACTCAGTTTTTGGCTGTGGACTGTTGGCAAATTACAATTGTTGTCATTTTTAGGTGATTGCGGGGTAGTTTAGCGCCCTAACAATATTCCAATAACGAACGGGCAAAATATGTTATAATTTTTAGTAATATTAAGTAGCGAGTACTGATCATATTTAGAAGAAAACATTATGTTGAAATACTCAGTTTTTTGCTGTGGCCTTGTTGCAAATTAAAATTTGCCATTTTTAAGAGGTTAGATTACGGGTAGTTTAGCGCCCTCTATCTCCAGTACGAATCGGGCACACGATTCGTTTTTCATTGTTGTAGGTGATATTAGTTGATAGTACTGACGAAGTCATATTTCTGAAGTAAAAAAGTAATGATGTTGAATTACTCAGGTTTGTTGGGCTGTGGCCTTTCCAAAGTATTTACTATTGACATTTGTCGTAGCATAGAACCTTTGGTTCTCTAGGTCGAGAACTTGTCAAAGTGAGGGTGCGGGATAATTCTTATGTGCACTTTGAATTAGATTGTACGAATATACGAAATGTTGAAATGTGCGAAGGTGCGAATGTGACTTTCTGAATGTGCGAATACCTAATGTGGGAATATCCTACAATGTGTCGAAGTGTGATATCGGCTAGGAGCCGCCGTGCTGATTTTAGGCGAGGATTGACGCAATGAATGCAACACTCCATGACGGGAACCATCGATTAATCACTCTGTACTGTAACGGGAAGAGTTTCGTCAGGTCAGGAGCTAAAAACTGCGCCCTGGTGGTACGTTTATTTTTTTTCGATTAGAGGGTAAGACGAAGCAGCGTGCATGGCATGGATGTTAAAATGTAATTTGTGGCACCGCCTCGTGGATGTTTCATTAAGTGGAGATTACGGTTTTAGTCAGGTGGAAGATTGCGCACAGAGCCTGAAGGTCCTAAACCAATCATTTTTGAAGGGTGTGCAAAATTTGGTGCAATGGCATTTTTGAAAATCCAATATGACTGCTTCCATGTCCGAAATCACTAAAAAGTATTTCTGATAGAGACAATTTTGTTTGCGGGACTCATGTGTTTTTAACCCGGGTTTTTAAGCACGAAGAAGTGTTAGTAATGTAATTTTATCATTACATTGCCACACAAAAATAAATATGGCTGCTCAAAAGTCAAATATGCGCTCGGAATCATTAAAATGAAATTAACTCCTCCATTATATCTATTTATGATATATAGAATACATCCCGAACACCTACATGTTCTGCAGGTGTTCAAAATCTATTACAATTGAACACACTCTGCAAGCGTTATTTTAATATCTCCAGAATGCATTGTAAACACATCCGGACAGGTCAAGTGTTCTCCACATTTTGCGGTGTAGAGACTTGATTCTAGGAGTATAGTTTGATTGTCAGATATTTAGATCCCGTGGGATTCTTGTGCCAAAATTGATTTTATTGGCTAACTTTGTCAATTTTGGGGTGCTGATTTCAAAAAAATTTAGGTGCCACTTTTTTAACCACACCTTCAGTCGCCATTTTGAATTTCAAAATGGCCGCCATTTTTCATTATATTTTGTCCTATATCTCGGGCTATGAGCACCTTAGAGGGGTAAAAATGGTGGCAATACCCATGTTTGTGATACCAGGGATTCCATTGAAAGCATTTTCTTACTTGTAACTGATTTGGTTTGGCCGCCATCTTGAATTTCAAAATGGCCGCCACTTTCAACTATGTTATGTCCTCTATCTCGGCTTATGAGCAACTTAGAATAATAAAAATGGTGGCAAATACCCATGTTTGTGATACCAGAGATTCCATTAAAAGCATTGCCTGCTTGTCACTAATTTGGGTTGGCAGCCATCTTGAATTTCAAAATGGTCGCCTTTTTCAATTATATGATGTACAATTTCTCCCATATCTTGGCTTGTGAGTAACGTAGAAAAGTGAAAGTGGTTGCAATACCCATGTTTGTGATGCCAGGGATTCTATTAAAAGCATTTCCTTGTTTGTATCTAAGTCGCCATCTTGAATTTCAAAATGGCCGCCATTTTCAATTATACGTATTCCAAACGGGAAACTGCCGATCTTATAATCAGTTATCCGTCGATTTTATAATACGATAAGCCTAATTAGTCGCCATTCATAACAGACTCATTGCGACTTCACCTGCGCCGGCGCTTTGGTAAATTTACGGGCGGGATAATGAAAGACATATGACATTGCGTAAACTGCGTGGGGCCTGCTCTAGGATGGAGCTGTTTCACATTTTAGTTAAATCTGATATGTTTGTATCAATTAGAGTGCTTAAATGTGATTGAATACTTCCAAGTAAGTACTTATTTTTAAGCCACTTTATTTAGCTTGGTTTGATAAGACTTCAATAATTTTTATGAGTAAATAAGTACACGAAGACGTAGGTGTGGAGCAATTGGGACACAGAGATTGGGTAAAGTTTATGGGAGAACTACAAGGTCTTCGATCTACCTTTCCGCGTACTGAAAACCCTTTTTCCGAGTAGGCCTACTGCAAAGCCTTCGATCTGCTTTTCCGCGTACTGCAAGCCAGAAGTGTTCAGTTTAAATTTCTCCGGACTATCATCAGTGACCTCCAACTGATTATACTGCCCTCTATAGGCCTACAGTGCTTTGCCTTGCTCAAGGGATATCCACTTTTGTTGTATGTCCTCATCACAAAACTGTCATAACACTTGATCTTGACTTGCACGAAAGAGCAATGAAACTGCAATTTTCAACAGGAAATACCAACTGGCTTTGAGAGCTGATGAGGTTCATGCTTGCTTTGCTTCACTTCACGCAAAGTATCTTGAATCCATAAGCACTGAAGCTGGTCTTTATTCACCAATCACCATCGACAATCCATCAAATCTTTACTGGAAAGCGTTTTAAGCGTGGTGTAGAGTACCATGTAACCAATATCATGGTCTGCTATGACCCCCTCTTTGAAGCAGCTAGAAAACTTTGTATACCATAATCCTGAAATGTTACGAACTCCACAATAGGCTTCATATGAGACAAGGAGATATGGTGGGTGTCTTTGAAGATGTAAAGTAAATCTTCAGAGACCAGATCCGAGCTGCACTTGGTCGAAACCTTCCGCAGATGGCAAAAGAATTCTTCTGAGTTATATAAAGTAGGTAGAGAGTCTACTTTGACTCCAGCAAGTAGACAGGGAGAGTGGGAGCTTGGTCTCGGTGCCCTTGGTGAGCAAGTCAAATGCAAATACTACTTGGCTCCTGATCTTTACAAATATGCTCGACTTGTACCAATTTGTCTTGCCCAAATAAAGATGCTTAAGTGCACTGACCAAGAAACTTGGGAAGCTCTAAAATCTGGTGATTTCATAGTGACTAAGTCAGGCATTCCATTCACAAATCTGTTCGTGGACCAAACATCGGAACAGCTTATCAGAGTGTTCTGTTTTCCGCAGATCACTCCATGTCATTGATGAGTCTAACAGGGAACCACCAAGTGACTCTCGGGTAGACTTAACACCGGCTGATACATCAAGCGGGTTGGAGATCCAATACAATTTGTGCATTATAGACGCCGTGACAGTTGTTCAAGTTATCAATAAAGGCCCAACACTGCTCTTATTTTGCCAACGCCTTTGTTCGAAGCAGCCGTAAGATTGTATCCGGGTATGATGAAGGATGTGATATCTTCGACAGATATATATTGATAACTCACTGAAAGCTCAGACACATGGCAAAAGGTCTGCTGGCATTGATCCGGTCAAGTTTGACATCAGAGTTTCGACTAATATCAAATTAGTACCACTGAAAACCCTGCTGTCTCATATTGAAACAAAGTCTCAACTGACAGATTACTTGGGAAAAGCTCTACTCCATGAATATGAAGATAGCAGCAAGAGCTTAGTTGACATCCTCAACGTATTCCAACAAACTAGGTGTGTATGGCTCCAATATTGGTGAGCACTCACTCGGGGAGGCAGACACCTTGATCCCAATGCACGTACTTGATGCGTCCAAGACTGACGGAAACATCAGGGATATAGATGTATATTTGCCAGACACGGATGTCTTCATTTATCTCATGGATTTGTGTTCAACCAACAGCCTTCCAGGCGAGCTTCACATTATCACCGGAAAAGGAAAAGCGAAGCGCACAGTTAATATACGTGCAAAGTGTGCAGCAGTTGGAAGCGAAAAAATATAGATCTACTAGGTCTGCACGCTTTTAGAGGTACTGATTGGGGAGGAAAATTTGCTGGCATATCTAAGAGTAGGCGGATAAAGCCTAGATTCAAGATGTGACGCAATGGGTGTATTCCAGAAATTTCGTGAGGATAGTTTCGACCTAGACAGCATTTTAAATGTTCTTGAAAACTTTTTGTGCATGGTGTATGTCAAGAACAGCAAATGCAGCACATTTGCCAGCGCTCTGTAAATGCAGTGACTTTGGTAACACAATTGATTACAACGTAACAAGCCCAGAAGGCTATCCTGACTCATCATCATCATCATCTGTCATCCGTATACGGAACGTCGAAACCAGCTGAGTCAAATTTGTACCAGGTTGCCTTATCCTTCATGAGTTGCTGGATTTCACTTGCATACAATCCAATATCTTTAGCAATGACATCAGGATAACTAAGTTTCCTGCCACGGCTAAGTTTTCTTCCTCCAGGTGGTGTCCAGAAAATCAGGTGAGAGATAGGTTGGTCAGCTATCTGCATGCAGTGACCTGCAAACTGGAGACATCTCTTTTTAATGGTTTCTGATAGGAGTGGTATATCTCCATAAACCTCATTATTGGAAATATGATCTGTCCAGCTGATGTTAAGTACTCTTCTAAGAAGTTGTATATAACAGCCATTGATCCTGTCCTCAAGCTTTTGGGTAATGGTCCAAGTCTCAGCTCCATAGATGAGTATACTCTCTACACATGCCCTGAAGAACTTAAGTTCTATCCTGACTAGGTACTGGGTAACCCATGTAGTCATGTACGCCTCTAATGGAATTTCAATAGCCTTATTTTTTTTCTTGTGATGGAATGCAAAAAAAAACATCCTCTTCGCATTTTAGTCAAGTTTGCATGATAAAAGTTTTTGTGTCTATAAAAAGGTGAATACCATGAGAGTATTAACTTCTTTGTTTCACGAAAATATTATTGATTAATGCCTACACCTCAAATAAAGTTTCCGAAATAACGCAGTATGGTGAAAATAATCTTAATGTACTGAAACGACAATCCAAGATCAAAGTCAGGTATTTCAAGGATAGTGTTTCAAAATAGTAGAATCTGTAATTTATAAACTGATATTTGGGTTACATTTCACTGACATTACATTATTAGTCAAAACATAAAAATTGTATAGTGGCGGCCATTTTGAAATCTTCCATCATGGCTGCGTTTGAAATAATAGGCATGCATTGATTTGGAATTATCATCATAGTACATTCAATGCTACCATTTTAGACTGCTTTATTACTGGTATGCTAAGATTTTAAAAACAAGTGTATTAGATATGGCGGCCATTTTGAAATCCAAGATGGCGGCAAAGCTAAAGCCAGTGCTATTATTGGAATCCCTAGTATCACAAACATGGGTATTGCCACCAGTTTTACTCTTCCACGTTGCTCACATGCCAAGATATACGACATAACATAATTTAAAATGGCGGCCATTTTGAAATTCAAGATGGCAGGCAAACCAAAGCGTTACAAGTAAGACGATGCTTTCAATGGAATCCCTGGTATCACAAACATGGGTATTGCCACCAATTTGACTCCTCTAAGTTGCTCCTAAGCCGAGATATAGGACAAAAAATACTGAAAAATGGCGGCCATTTTGAAATCCAAGATGGCGACTGAAGGCGTGGTTAAAAAATGGCACCTAAGATTTTTGAAATCATCACCCAAAAATTGACAAAGTAAGCGAATAAAATCAATTTTTGGCACAAAATCCCACGGGAAATAAAACATACTGGTACATAGTGTCTCTATGTATGCTTATATGCTTTACACTTACGAGATAAATGTACGCGTACTTGATCAACTAAAAACCTTATTTGGCATTTCTCTGTGGACATTTCCAAATTTAAGATGGCAGCCAATATAGCCGCCTTAAAGTTATATTCAAACCTATATATCTCTATTATATGTAGTTACATCAATAATCATCTGAAAGTAGTAGTTGAACCATTCGACCTCCTTTATCTTGTTAGGTTTGGGCGTTAACATGCAAAAACGTTAAGATGGGCAATATGGCTTACCTTTTTACATTCTTTAAAACCTATATCGGGGGGCACTGTATTCAAAGGTGGAATGATGCTTGAACAAAAAAGGCGTACACGGGTCCCTTTTTTCAACAAGCGATGTACGCAAGTACATTGATTTAGGTGTCAAAAACAGCAAGATAGGGAAAAAAGGGTAGTTTTTTCTTTACCCCTGAAATTGGTGATTGTCCGCGAGATAAATTATCAAAAATATGTAATTTTGAAGTAACGCAACATGAGCAAAACCAATAAATACGGATATATATCAACCAATGCATTGCTTACTTGTTTAGGATGGCAAACTGAAAAGACATGTTTTATGTAACACAAACAGACAAAAACATGCTTGTTTAGGGTATGTTTTTGAGTCGGTGGAATACGTGTTTAGGGTGCGTTTCGGAAGTCCGTGTTCACGCATCTTATCCCCCGTTGCTACCCGTTTCATTAGAGCTACAACATGATAAAATCTGTCACGAAAATTGTTGTACTTTTTCGCTCATAACTTCCAAAGCATATATTCTTTAGCCCTACGATTTCGACATGATAAATGAGAAAAATAGCACTTTCTTCAGATAGCAAAATCTTGACCACTTCGACAGTAAAATCTGTGATTATGGGATATGCTTATAGCGATCGGGCCACGGGTCTTTAACTCTATGATTTCCTGAGAATTGAAAAGCCCGGTTTCACCAAACAATTTATGTGTACTTCCCATTCCATATGAAACGCCAGGACAAGTTCTGCATTAGTTCTACCATTTTCATGTCTTTTGTCAGGCGGGGTGTGGCTGGGGTAGGACATGGGACGATCGCTCGATTAATAAGGGCATTGGTGATTTCCATTGCCTGACATAGCAAGATTATGCTCCGCGACAATGCTGTTTTGCTGACGTATGTTCAGTGGGACCATATCTTGAGAACCCGCAACCAAAATGATTTTTTTTTTTTTGCAGGCAAGATGCTCCATTACCCATATCTTTAATAATAAATAAAAATCCACAATTATCAAATTTTAAAAGTGAGAAAATATCATTTTAATTTTGTATTTCCTTAGTTTTTAATATTTGTTATTTGTTTGAGGTTAAAGATCACAAAAAATCTAGATTGATAAGTATTCATATGAAAATTAGTCCTTATTTTGTTTCACTGAACAAATTAATGGCAGATTTATTTGCTGTTGTTGAGCATTTACGTTTCGCCCTTATAAATAAGCCCCCTTTTTAGATGCGTCCCGTTGGCCATAGACGACCTGGTAGCAAATTGGCAGCGCATTCATTATAACCCTCAAACAAATCTTTGTCTTCTTCAATAGACCTGCAAAAGTCAGAGGCAGTTGAATGCCAAAGATTTTTAAAATTTCGTTCACAAATGAATCAGAATTTGAATATGCGTAAGTCAGCTGAGGTCATCAATTTTATAAATAATAAAACTACACATACCTAAACTACACTGGTTGATATTGATTCGTATTTGGGTTGTCTAACAAAAAAACCTGTAGGCCACATAACAGTCTTCCGGGTGCTACATAAATCGTCTTTTGGTTAGAAAATCGATCCTGTTGCACAACAGGACGCGGCCGTGAACGTTTATTTCGTTTGTAAACTTTATAATATGACATATTTGGAAGTATTATTGTGGCTATATTTCACTTGTAATCCCAATCTGTTTTCCTTTTAATTCAAAATGCTAAATTCGCACACTTTGGTCATATGAAAAACGGGGTTAGAAAAAATACCAAATCATTGAATTTGAAGACATTCCATTTAAAATGGAATGGACCTGAGGTAAAGTTATTGAAGTGTCCGATTTGTTTGACTTATCGAACAATTTACAGTCCTGAAATTCCCAATGGAGATAGCTAGTGATGTGTACGAAGTATATCCCAATAACACACACTTTTCAAACCGTTTTGTGTTACAATACTCCCTTTTGCAAAATTTGCATTTGAAAACCTATCCCTGTAATATACTCCTCTTTGGGTAGACGTTTCATATATTATACGATTCCCATTATACAAGTGATTTTTTGTCATTGATTCCGGTCCTCGCTACTGCACAACATCATACAGTCCATGACGGGATCAATTGCACTACTTCATTTCCATACTTTGGACTTCATTGTTTGTGTGTGTATAGACCGTATTCAATAGGACGTCATCACCAGCCCATGTTTATGGACAAGATGCATACATTCCAGTACCTACAATACATTCACCTGTCAATCGATCCATGTTTAGCGAATACACAGGGATCATTGACAGGTGAATTATTGTAGTACTTGAATCGATCTAATTTGTCCACCACATGGCTGGCTATTGAATACGGTCTATAAAGCATTGATAACGTGAATGGGTGAATCAATTGATTGAAACACGTAAGGTTTTGTCAATCAGCATTCTGTACCATTGTCCGATCGTTGGGAACAATACATGTAATTCCAGGGTTCGATGTGCTTCACTGCAGATGAAGCACGGGGAACCTTTTTTGAAAACACGCTTGTTTATGGTATTTTATCTCATCAGAAATAATTTCTATTCTTATTTGGGAATGAACTATGTATTACATCTAATTTGGAAAAATCAAATCATTTTTTTAGCATTTTCCTCTTGATAATGGGGGCTGGGGTTGGTCGTGCAGGAGCTACCGTCCGCGGGTCGGAGTGGGCTTTCGCCGGGCTGCGGTTGTGGGGGGCCGCGGTCCATTGGCCGCATCGTGGATGGCTGTAGGGTCTGCGGGTCCCCGGGGGAGTTCCGGGCCTGATTGGCCTGGATGGTGGGACTGTCGGCTGGTTGTGGACGGGTCTTCCCCTGTGATTTTGGACTGGACGCACTAACGAACGATTTGATATTTTTAAAAGATAAGGTGATATACACAACACCCCATAAATGGTATTAGATAAAATTTTTAATAACCAACCAGTGTATATTCAATCTTACAATCCCATACTTCACACACACGCGTAATTTGATATGTTTAGAAAATGTTTAGACAAAATGAAGAAAATCATTTAACATATTCCCAACTTTTTTGTTACCCTTGCAAAGGGACAATGGTTTTCCAACATTCCTTTGCTAACTTGTTTGGCCAAAATCTAATTATTTAAGAAAACCCTAAAGTTGTATGCGGTTATAACGTAATAAAATCATTTCTATGTTAACATTAATAAATTATGTTGTAACATTTAGCATTTTTGTGTAAACCAATGAAAAATAACAAGCTTACGCCTACCCAGCTCTTTGATGTATTGATGGTTGTAGATTTTAAAAGGAACTGTAGTCTTGCTATTCGTATTGGCCTTAGCACCGGCAGACTGCACTTTAATCATATACACTGGCTTTTATAATGCGCCATTTAATCAAGAACACAGCGGCTGTTTTTTTAATATTATTTACGCTGCCAATCATAAATCGTCATAATCTTTTCGCTTCACCTAGGTCGGCAAGATAGCCAAAACCACATTCCTATCATCAATCATGACTGTAGACTTTTTTGAAAACTCTATGTCCGAACACGTAAAATTATATTGCTATTACAACATGTTCCGGCTGTCGCCGGTTTGTATTTGGTTCTTGTTTTCGTTATATAAGAAGTTAATGTGCATCTGTTTATGAATTCCTTTACTTTTCCTGCCCAATCCTGCCCAGTGTGAAAAAATAAAGGATGGAATTTTGACTGAATTTGAAAGTTGGACCGCGGGGCGGTCTGAGACTTCGTTGGGCACCCGTGCTCGTTTCCAGGGGTTCTGAAAATAACCCCTAACGACCATTTTTTTTAATACCCGGCCCCTAATTGGGCCACTTTGGTGAAATTATACGAGTTTTCAGTGAAAATTATAACTCTAACTGAACGCAGTAATATGACATCCTTACTGTGTTTTTAAAAATATATTTTTCCACTAGTATTTTCAAAAAATTTATATACTCTCTTTTTAACATTTACAATGTATTATAACATCTTTACGTGTTATGGCAAATATATTTTTTATTAATATTTGTAAACAATTAAATTTCCCTGTAATGCATATATTTAATACATAATTTTTATCCATATTGCTTTTGCTGTAGGCCTATTCTATGATAACAAATAAAATGATTGAAGATTTAAGGTATTTTCAGTGAGATTATACCCCTTGCGGGATCTTTCTCAATACATGAACAAATATACACGTTTTAAATAGCCAATATACAAGAAAAATGACACTTGTGCACTGCCAGAAAAATACACATTTAGGGTTTATTTTGCTGATAATGGTTTAGGTAAATTTTTTTTTCCTATTTGTATCAGTGACGAATTCTAAATAAATATATACATACATACAACATATTTGGCTGTCATCGAATTTCAATCTCGGGTTGCAGCCAGTGGCAGCGGCGGCTCCGCGAAGCCTTATACTGTTTGTGAAATCGGGTTTGGGTGTAATTTGGGAAGCTCAAGGGTTTGCAGCCGCTGGCAGCGGCGGCGTTGCGCGAAGTTTTAGACTAACCTAACCAACGAAAACATGTTTAATGTTAAGAGTTGTATTAAAGAATGACCGCACGTCACCCTTATTGGTTGAAAAATATGTTAGTTTTTGCTTACGAGACTATACGTTATTTAGAAACAATGTTATTGCGTTTTTAGCAATGAAGTCGTCGAATAAATAAATAAAATAATAAGTAACTAATAAATATATGAATTAATTAATTAAATAACAACGACAAAGTTAGTTGCCTGCCTCTAATTTCAAGCTCGGGGTTGCATAGCCATGGGCAGCGGCGGCGCCTTGAAGCCTTATACTGTTGATGAAATCGGGTTTGGGTTCTAATTTGAAGCTCAGGGTTGCAGCCGCAGGCAGCGGCGGCGTCGCGGAGTTTTAGAACTAACCACGAAAAAATGGTTAAATGTTAAGATTTGTATTTAAAGAATGACCATCTTCACCTTGTTTTGGTTGAGACAATATGTTAGGTTTGCTTACATGTTCATGTAGAAAACACGTTAATTACGTTAGTATTTGGTGAGAAAATATGTTCTTTAGAAGACATGTTAAATGATAATAGTTTGTGTTCGTTCAATTGCGTTAAGAAGGTGAAGATATGTTATTGGTAGTTATTTAAAAAACATTTTAATAATAGTGGAATGTACCATGTGGATCTGAAGAGTAAGGGTTTTTAATGGTGGTAAGTTATTAGCGAAATGTACTCCTTTTAGAAAAAAAAACCTTAAATGAAGCGAACATGTTTATGACGATTTTCCTGATGGCAAGCGTAATGATATGGCCAGGCGCTTGAACCCCTCAGGTAAAGCGCAATATAAATCCGCTATTATTATTATAACTTACATCGGACCTTCCCCTTTACTCATCGATCATCTTCACCCTTATTTGTTTGACATGTTTCAATGATAGAGTCTGTGTTCTTTCATGCGCTAAGATAAATCTAAATCCGGGCAACCCCTTTAAAGAACACGCATCTTCACCCAGGGTTTTTGTGCCACCCACCTTTAAAGAACGACCATCTTCACCCTAGTTTGTGTGTTTGACATGTTAACTAATAGAGTATAAATGTTAAAAAGATCAAGAACATTGTCTTGTGTGGAGTTTTTCAATGTTGTTAACGTGAAAATCATTTTAAAAGAACGACTCATATTCCCCCTTGTTTGTTGAGAAAATATGTTTATAGTAGTTCTTTTAAAACATTGTTAAATAATATTGATGGTGGAAAATGGCTACTGTCAATGGTGTTTTGAATATTGAATTGGTGGGAAATGGGAGACTGTCAATGGTTGTTGTGGATTTGGCGACCTTTTGAAGCGAAAATGTACTCCATTGAGACTATGTTATTTAGAAAACAATCTTATATGAGAATTATGTCGCTCCCTCAATTGCGGTAAGAAGTTATCTATACTTAAATCTTAAGAACGACCCTCTTCACCCTTATGTGTTGACATGTTAAATGAATAGTATTTTCGAAAAATGATTAAAAGAAAACATTTAAGATATAAGAGTTTGTTCGTCTCAATTGTGAGTGAAGAATATACTTAAATCGGACCTTCCCCCTTTAAAGAACGACTCATCTTCAAACTCCGTTTGTTGACATTTAATGATAGTCTGTGTTCCGTTCATTACGTTAAGAAGGAGAAATCTTTAAATTAGGCCATCCCCCCTTTAAGAACGTCTCAATCTTAAACTCGTTTGTGTGTACGATAGATTACGTGTTCGAATGATAACAAATTTCATAGCATGGTGTTGTGTGGATTTAGTTTGTTTTACATAGAAACTCCTTTAAAGAACGACTATCTTCACCCCCTTGTTTTGTTGAGAATATAATGTTACTATAAGTATTTAAACACATGTGCATATGATTGTGGGAAATGTGATCTCCAATGGTTAACAATAAATTGCATGATTGGAACGGTAGAGCTCGCGCCGCCACCGCCGCTGCCACGCTGGCATCGATATAGGTTACTCCGGGATACGGTCATTTTTCCTTGAATATACTTAAAGGAGGATGAACACCGAATTTAATTCTATACATTTTTCCATCTTGATAGAATTGGGCCTTCATACCAAAACGGCCATCTGTAATGTTTAGCGCCAATATTTCAACCCGTTTCTAAGTGAGAGCTAAAACGTGATTTTGTCATCCCCAAAGAGTACTCGATAATAAGGTGCATTTCGTGATCCAGCACCTTCTGTTTTCATTCATTGTTCACTAGATATCGTTAAAAGCTTATTCACACAAAGTTTGAGTTGGTCCCGATCTTGCGGTTTGTGTTTATGAGTCATTGTCTTTGGTTTCCCACAGTCCCATAGACCACTGTGCTGTAATTTCTGTCCGTTTACGGACGAAATACAAAATTGTGAGTTCTTACATATACGCGACCGAATTTGCACGTAAATTAGGTCACGTGATTACTAAGGCTAATGGTTCAGATGAATTAAAATCCCCCCCCCCCCCACCCCACTTTTTTGGTAAGTTGGGTGGGCGAGGTTGTGGATCACGAATGCCCCTTTATATTGGTCTAAAAAAATGGGCATATTTTCGCTCATAACAAATCCACACCAAACATCTTAAGCCCCTAGGATGCACAGGGGAAAAGATAGCTTTCTTCTGATACCAAACGTTTGACCACTAAGTACATGAGCTTGCATGATGGGTAACGGTAGAGCATCGCGCCGCCGCCGCGCCGGCTGCATCGATATAGGTGACTCTTGGATGACGTCACTTCCTTGAAATGCATGATGGGAATGCCCATTACATGTTATGACTGAAATGCCGATTACCTAGTGCATGATGGGAACAATGGGATGCTATCAATGGTGGGACGTAGAGCATTGCGCCGACGCCGCCGCTTGCACGGCTGCATCGATATCGTTGACTCCGTGATGACGTCACTCTCGTTGAAAACAAGAATAATACTAATAAGACTTATAAATGCATTAATGATTGTTTGCACTTGTAAATTGAAAAAAAACTGCAGAGCGTCACAAATAAAACGATTTCGCTGACATTATTGACATTATTACACCTTATATTTCTCAAATGCACCAAAAATCAAGGAATATCTGATCACAAAAGGTACCAAATTGAAGAACTCTCTACTATCTGCGTCATGTTAACTTTGTGATACTGTTATTATTATTATTCTATATTAATTCGAATCCCTTGTTATTATTATTATTGGCTACCGCTGTTTGTTCACATTTTGCCGGGTCCTCCGTAGTCACCTATAATAGGACTTGCCCGACGGCTGCATCGCGGTTTTCTATGACAGGTTGAGTTCACGGCGTCGCCGCAGCTCGCTTTTTTAAAAGGTGAAGCTTGCGGCGCCGCCGCAGCTCGCTTTTTAAAAGTGAAAGCTTCGCGGCGCTCCAAAATGTTGGGTAGTCTAAAGTTTAGCCATTACCCAACACAAAAACAGAAACTCACTTGAAACGAGCATTCAAAATTGGAGTTCTCCCGAGAGCTCTAGCGAAGCCACAGGTTTAGCATGACAAGTGTTACTAGCCTGAATAGGTGGTGAATTTGTAGGCTACAAAATGCCCAATAAAACATAGTATTACACACAAAAGAGCACAACCACACTCGCTTTGGTTTTTAATGAGGCCTTTTATGTTGCCTTCCGTTGTTCCACAGGTTCAATCATTGCCGTACCGCATGCTGCAAATCAATAATACCTGAAGAAACCGCCAGCACTTAATAATCATTATACGACATGGCAACAGACAAACAAAAGAATATTGCCTTTGCTATCACATCAATTTATTTCACTATGCAGCAGCAAACGATAGAAGTTATGATGTATAAGCCTGTTAATAAGTATACAAGCTAGTGCGGGTAAACCAAACAGAGCATAGCTCGAATAATGGTCAACCCAAAAATACATAATATAACAAGGGAATTTACTGTAGAACTGAATACGGGCGGACAAAACGGACTCAAGACAAAGATGGGACAAAAGTGCAGCAAGACAATGACAAAAACAAATGGGCATGGACACTGGCAAGCCACTGAAAATTGAGGGGAGGCAAAGCAGTTAGTAATAATTACGGTCAATTATATCAGCCTTATACTTTGATTTGAAAGAGTGAATAGATCTAGAGTCACGAAATTGTTTTGGGGATAGAGTTCCATATAATCGTCTTGTCCTTGCGTTTTTCATGGTGTTTCTTTCCTTTTCTTCTTGCGAGATCGGTGTGAAAAACAGAATGTCCTATAATTTTGAGATTGTCTTGTTCCATACTCCTGTTGTATTTGTTTTGATGCAGTAGTTAGAGAAAATTTCGGGTATAAATTTTTTTATCTTTGTCATAAAAGCGCAACTTGAAGTTTATGAATATCATGAACCGTGATTGTTTTTAGATCAGCAAATAAAGGAGGGGTATGTGCTAAAAAGGGAATGTAACAAATGGAATGATTGGCCTTTTGCCTAATATGGATGTGTTCAAAATGATTATTTAGATCCCCTAGATTTTATTAACAACAGCACATAATATGGAGGTATTACAGACTAATTGTAAAGTGTAAAAATTGTGTTAAAGGAAGAACACCTTTACATGCGATACAAAATTCCTGTATATTTTGAGACAATATGGGAAATATAAGTGTGTTGTTGCTTCCAGGGAGGACAATTCATCTATTGTCCCCCAGAAATTTTTTTGTGTGATGACCACGTGCAATTTGTTGGTGTTAATAGAATTCGCAATTTTTGGAACTTCACGATTACATCTTGTTTTTGTACCTCTATAGTTGGTTTTTATTTAGTTCCAGGTGACAACTTATTAGCTCCTAAACCAATTGGAAACGTGAATAAGTTCAGTGTTGATTTTGTTGACTAGAGCTCTAAAGTCTTGGTGTGATGCTATTAAGTTTGTATCATCCGCAAATATGAGAAAGAAAAAAGTTTGAAGAATAAACAATATCATTTATATATAAAATAGAAAGTTTGCCCAAATTGAGCCTTGTTGGTACCCCGCATTTTTATGTCATGTACTGGTGATTAATTATAATTGGTCATAGATGGTGAATGGAGTCTGTTAGTTAGATCAATTCTTAAACCACTCAAAGGCACTACCTCGAATACCATAGTGGGTGAGTTTAAACAAAGAATTTCATGGTTTATGGTATCGAATGCCTTTGGAGGTCATAAGAGAACTCCCATAACATACTTTTTTATCATCAAGGCAGGATACTATTTCTCTAAAGAAGGAAAACCAGTCATTAAAAGTAGAGAACGGAAGGGATAGAGGATCCGGCGGAGGATAGAGAGGGGGAGAATGTGAGGGACACAAGAGAAGTGCGGGATGGGAGGGCGCGAATGTTCTTCTATATAGTTGCCATGTATTAGAGCTACCTGAACGGAACCAAAGTGACGAGCGGGAAGAAAGTACAACGGGAAATAAAATTAAAGAGACGTTTATGAACGACAACGTTCAGAATTTTTTGAAAAAATGGGCAGAATAGAGATTGGTCTATAGTGGCTAAAGGTGTATTTTGGTTACCGATTTAATGAATTGGTACCTCACCCTGGCAGTTTTTAGTTTATCCTGAACCATGCCATACACAAAGACGATTGATACTATGACCATGGTAAAAGCAATATTCTTTGAAGTTGATAACAGTCAGGTGTTAGGTCGTCAAACCAGGACAGTACCTGACTAAGGGGATTACCCATGATTATGAATTCATCAATGTCAGTCGAGAAAAGAAAAATGAATTGGGTGGCAGAATTAATTATTATTCGTAGGTCATGAATCACAGCTTAGAGGGGGAATTTTTTTTTTGACTAAAATTAGAACCAATGTTGGCAAGAAGGAGTTGAAACCATTGGCATATTTTGTGGATTTGTGTCAAACAATCATTGATATAAAATCCTGGGGAGGTTAGTTTTGTTGTGACGACAATGATATTATTTAATATGTACCATGTTTGTTTGGAAGTTGCCTTTAAGTTGATCTAGTTTATCGGTGTAGTGTTTCTTTGGGCAGCTCGGATCAATGTGGTAAGTTTGTTTCTGTAGCGTAGGTAAGTTATTTTGTTTCATGGGGGGGGTCTATTCAATGAATTTCTTGTACGTTTTTCTTTGTGACGTAATTGATTTCAATAAAGTCATGAGTTATCCCAAGGTTTCTTCTGTGGGATTTGTCGACGGCGGGGACGGTATTTATTATTTTGTATTTTTAAATGGTAAAATTAATGTTAATAAATTTCATTAAATTGTAAAAATGTGTTATATGAATCATTGGGCAAGCGTATAATTAGAGACAAAGTCCCATTCAACAAGACTGAGGTGATTATAATAAAAGTATTAATGGGTTTTTGCATGTGATGGGTACGGGATTTTTATACAGGTTATGCTGTTTTGGTAGTATTGTCTAGTTTTAGGTTTGTAATTTATTGAACAGGAAAATTGTCGTGATACCAGGCAATCAAGATAACCGGACTTCATTTTGATGATTCATGACATTTGTAATATGTTGTCAGTAGACTAGCAGAATGGGGGGTAATTCTAGTAGGCATATTAATTATTAGGATACAACATACTGTGATTATAAAATTTATTGAGAAAGTGTTGATGGTATTCTCTGTTATGAAAATTGAATAAATCTAAGTTAAGCACTGAATGTAGGCATTGTTTTATTTTCAGGTTTATTTTTGGAAGGCATTGATTAAGTCCATATAATAAATCAGTGTCAGTTCTATGAGCACGATAGAAATTGCCAACTATGATGGTTTTGCTATAGGAATATGAATTTCGATGAAATGGATTCATAGTGGTCAATATCACATTGAATGGATACTAAGGTTAAGATCACACTTTTTTTATATGACAAAGAGTTTGTGGAGTAGATCGATCCCCCACCCTTCTCCCTCGACGAGGGAACTGAGGAGGGTGTAATCCTCAATATCAATTAAATTGGGGAGCCGATCCTCATAAACCAATTGGTTCTGATAAACTCATAATTGAGAAAGTGTGATTTAAACTTGCAAGGAATGATGGATTTGTCTAGTTTTATGTTCAAGCTGCGAGAATTTAAATGGATAATTGAAAAATGTTTGTCATGGGATGTAGGTAGTTGGCTACCTCGAAATAATAACTGCAGTTTATTAAAACAATCGTGGTCATGTATGTCGCGGGTCATTATTAATGTCAGTTTGAATTAAATCATCAAGTCTTAAACGGATTAATTTTAAGGACAGCATGCGATTATAATTAATTGAGTTTGTCGACAGTGAATAAGGCAAATTTAAACTTCATCATCCTCTGATATAAGGTTAAAGGGGAAAATTTCGCCTGTACATTGGAAACAAACCAGTCATGGATATCGTAATCACTGGAAACACAAACGCTATGATAGGATCTTTTACAAATACTACAACATAATTTTGGCTGATGAGAAAAATCCTTTTGCTACCGAATTTACATTCACTTGCCATGGTTGCCACATAAAATAACACACATAAACTACAAACAACCAAACAAACAACCCACACCAACACCAAATGACAAAATTTAAATGACTATTGCCCATGGCGCACACGGTGCCATCCCAAGATAAGGCAACTTGACAGGGAAAACTAAGTTTTTAAAAGATATGATCTGGAGCTATTGGATCAAAGATTTAAAAACAATACATAACACTGTAGTACTGATCAAACTTAAAAATGTAATTAAGTCTCTTGCAATAGTTTATAATACAAATGGCAGCTATGCAATTGTGCTGCACTGTGCTTTGCTACCAATTGGCAGTAAACCTGGCGCAACAGAAAGGGGAGGGACCACCTAGACTGAGGGCAGAAAAGGAAGTGCGAGGAATGGCAGACTAACAGCCAGTTGTTTTGGTGGTGTGTTACTGGCAAAAAAGTATGCACAAACACAATACAGCACAGTACTAGTATATAAGAAATTGTGATTTCAGCTATTTTTAAAATACATGGAATAAAGAGAGAGCGAAAAAAAATAAGTGAATAGTTCAATAGAGGACAATAGTAGATGTGAGTATTAACATGTACATGAAGCTTAATAGTTTACCATTTAGACTAGGGTACAATCAGCCGCACAGAGACCACGTGGAGCTATTCATATTCAATAGCAGCACGAGCATTAAATATCTTAGCATGTAAGGTGGACAACAATTGCTATGAACCATATAGTATTAAAATGGGTGGGTATTTGGGACATTATACTTGCGCCATTTAATGCATGGACACATATTGCCTATTCTGGGAGGATCTGTAACCAGGGTAACGTACAGCATGCTGTAATAAAGAAACTACGTGTACTTGGGTAGACTGTAGGGTAAAAATGATAGAGAACGAGAATAAGCACACAATAAATATGAGATGCTCAGGGCGTTACACAGCTCATCACAGAATATGTCAATATGTGTACATGCATTAATGGCGCATTAAATTGTCATTTCATGATCCTGGTACTCTGGCGGTTACATGCACACCAGCCATCCCTAATAAAAGGCGATTGTTTATAAAATATATATAATATATCCATAACACAAGAGCAGACCAGTTGCCACTAAGCTTGCTCCAATATAGCTATGCCAGATGTAGGGGAAAAATAATATTGCCATAAGGGAAATCGGGAAACAGATAAACCATGATCAAGAACCCCCCCTATTAATAATACGATAGTATTAAAAAAGAGTAAATAAAATGGTACTTATCATGAATAAAATAATAATATTGAGGATGCATTGGTAACGACAATCTATTCTTACAGAAAATGACAATATGCAATGGGCTCTCCTTATTTAACACACTGTAAGCAGGCTGTTTTACAATTTTAGAATTTACATACACTGGTGCATGTTACGTGTCAAAAATTTACATGCACATTTGAAAGGTACATGCACAGCTAATTGTAGACATTGGTGATGCTTTAACGGTAATTTCGGGACTTGCGCCAAAACTTCACTCTCAAAACACTTCAGTGACTAGTTATATAATAAATGCAAGTTTATTCAATGCACACCATATATTTTATCCATCCATCAATCATTAAAACATTAAACCTGAGTACAACTTGTACTCAAAAGTCTGGGTGTAAAGATGCATTACTAAAACACCGGCAAAACTAAAATACGGCATAAAAGATACTGGTAGCCAACATTACTGGCAGTAAAAGATTACTGTAGCCAAAATACTGGCGTAAAGATACTGGTAGCCAAAAATACTGGCATTAAAAATTACTGGTACCAAAAATACTGGCAGTAAAAGACCCCAATCTGTAAAGAAATTACAGAAAGATGTATTAAATACCAAGTATTATTATATTTAAAACCTAGTCATAGCATAGCATGATTAAATTCAACTTCTACGTACATGGGTGCCATGGGAGATCGATTGCATCATCCGAACACCATAACATGTACACAGTCCAGACCAGTGTCAAGGTTAAAATGCCCCATAATTACCCTCAGACAACAAGTCTTAAACTAAAACCAAACAATATTCAATCATACCACACTGTGGTATACTGTATTACCAATTAATGTTTGAACCTAAGAACACCAGCATACTCTCAAACATCACTTAATTTGCATTGAAACCTAATTGTACATGTGCCGATAATGAAAATCTCTCCAGTGCCTGGTACCAATCCATGGGAAGTTCAAATTTAGGGTGTTCTTGCTGACGTACTTTTCCTTCTCGGCTGAAAATTCAATAATTACGGCAAGTAGACCCTCTGTGATTTTTACGTCGAGTGTGGCCTACATTTCGCAACAAAATAAATGACAAGGTCACCTCAAAATTTAGACGAGTTTGACCTTTGCCTAAATCAATTTATTACACAATAGGCGTCATTATTTATGTTGACTTCTGCCCGAAGTTGACTGAATGAAACAACTGGTCGAGCGATTTTGTGAGTTTTAATCAGACGAAATATCTATCTAAATTTCATGAAATCAACCTGACAAAACTGACTTTCAACCTGCAAATAAATCATATTTCTTCACCCGTAATGAGTCTTTATGACTGCACCAACTGTGTCAACATTTTACGAGAACTAAAACAGTCCATCAAAATGGCAAATATTCATCAATTCTGCTATAAATCCATATCAACTACGCTTAACTCTGTCAACACAACGAAGTACGATGAAATGCACTGAGTCCCGCAATTTTCTCTGCTCAACTAACGCTGCACCTCGGCGCGATCAGCTGATAGATCGGAGCATTCTCATTGGCTCACACGACTTCTATCTAATGAATAATTCATCGAAACTGGTAAAAACTATATAGTTCTAACCGATTTAACCATCGGCGTGCAGTTACAACGTAATCCAAGAAGATCGTAATTATAATTTTCTAAACTTGCGTCAAATTTACAACTTGGATCATTGAATGATTTTCGCATACAATACTATTAGCCTTTATTCATAGCAACTCTGGCATGTTTAGACTATTGACAGATGGCTCAATTTTGCCATACTAACTAGCGATGACTTGCTATGAATAATCTAAAATACATAATTTTGGATTTTAAACTTTTACATGCACATTTGCATGCATCACACGTTAAATGCACAGAGAGAAGTTACATGCACCATGTGCATGCGTGCACCTGTGTGTGTTCGCAGCCTGGACTGTAAGGGCGTGATTACATAGGAACACTTAAGGCCCATCAGTGATTTGCTAAATATCAAAATCGAATAAATCCACCAAACAGCAGCCCTCTGCATCTGTCTTTACTAGTAGAGGCATCCCACAAGCCCCGCCCAAACGACTGACCAGAACAACCCAATTAAGGACAAAAAACAGAATTTTATCCATACACTCCACCGTACTCCCCGCACGGACACACAAAACAGCACGCGATTAAGACGCCTACCCCCGCACAGCACCGCCTTCCCCTCACCCACTCCCCCCCCCCCCGCCCACTCCCAACTCCTCAGGCGTAAAAAGGAACTTGTGAGAATACCACAGACCCATCACCTTAGCTGATCCCGAAACTTCAAATGATTGACACGATCGGATAAATCACTGAGAGTGGTCTTTAATAGCAT